>CAJUYI010003683.1:0-21903 GCA_910591695.1 Galerucella pusilla | reverse complement strand
TTTTTTTTTTTAATTTATATTTTCCATTTTCTTGGATCAAGTACTTGGCAGTTTTTACAGCCTCGGCTATAGTCTTGGTAGCTCCTAAAATATAAAATAATATAATAATTCTGAATTTTCTATATTTCAACCATTCTATACTATTTTGTGATGCTTTCATTATCGAATCATTATCTTCGGAACACAATGATTGAAACATTTCATTGCAACAATTTTTTAAAGTAACTTTCTTTGGAAATATCTCCATCATTACAATTGATTGTGAAGCTTTGTCCAGTATTTTGCTTATATACCTACCTGTATTAACTTCCTCCAAAATATCCATATCAGTAAAATATCTTCTACCAGCTCTAAAATAGATTTGGTTAAAATCTGCAAAATATAAAACTTCACACTTATACCTACGTTTTGAAATCGCTGATTCAGGTAAGTTAGCACAAAAAAGTTTAATACTTCAGAGCTGTTAATTTCAATATTGCATGATGGAACTTTATTCGCCAAACAAGGCATTTCTTTCACAGGTACTGGTTTGTATTCTTCTTCCCTGGTAATTACTTTTTGGGTTGACCAAGCACATTTTAACTGTGTTTGTGAAATATTTTCCAAACTTTGTATATCCTCCCTAAAACAAAAAACACAAAGCAGAAAAAAGAAATATGTATAAAATAAGGGGAAAAAATCGATTTTTTTTTATAGTGCTTTTTTGGTTTTGGTAACTTTTGTGCATTTAATAAGAAATGCTGAAATATGCTTGCACTGCCCACTTTGTCCAGCTTTACAAGAGCAAACCATTAGTTCAATGTGTGCCCTCTCATTATCTATTTTAAATCGTCCCTCGATTTTATGGGGTTCCTTCTCCAATGCCGATAACTGAAGGCACAAGGCAATAATATTAACTACTGTTGTTGTGGATTTCGTTTTACCCGCTAATATTAGATGTCCAGCATTTAAAACGTGTTCACCTTCGTAAACACATTTTTAATTTTCGGTCCCTTCTAAATACTTCATGTAATCCACAATACTCAGCCTAATTTCACTCATCTGCAAGTCAAAAAAATAGTATTATGTTTTTAGGTTAATGTAGTAGATAGGGCATAGATATTATAACTTAACATGGATGCGCCTTAGAAAGAGACATAATGGGACCTATGCATGGGACCAGAGCAACCAGACAAAGACAGATATATAGAGGAGTGGCAAAAAGAGCGTGAAAGAATTGTGAATTGTGAGTTTTGGATTATTTTGTACTCCTTAAATGATAAATTAATATCGCAAATTCAAAATATATTCGTGTGTACATTATATTGAATATAAAATGGTGAAATCTTGTTCAGCTTACAACTGCACAACTAGATTTAGTAAGGAAAGTGAAATAAAATTTCACAAGTAAGTTCATAATTATTTATCAAATTTGAAAATTTACTTAATTATATTTTGCAATTTTTAGATTTCCTAAAGATGTTAATCTTCGTAAAAAGTGGATTTCAGCTTTACGAAGAAAAAATTTTAAATCAAGCGATTCAGTTGTTCTTTGTAGCAAACATTTTCTTCAAACTGATTACCACCAAAATGTTATGGGAAGCTTTCGACTAAAAAAAGAGGCTGTTCCAACTATTTTTGATTTTCCTGTACACTTGAAAAAAAAGGAAACAACGAGAAGAACTTTAAGAAGAACATCCAATAGTTTAAATGGTAAAACTAATAGGTGACTTTTTTTAAGTTTATTTTCAAATAATTCTTTCTGTTCATCAGTAGAAGTCTCCTCGCGTTGTAGTCTTGAAAAGGAAATATTTGATGAGCCTTCGACTTCTGTTGTACATGAAAATACTCCTACATATTTAGAAAAAGGTCAATATGAAATATTTAGTAAGGTATTATCGATTTTAATTTCTGTACCTATTTTAGAAAGCGAGATCCTATTTTAATAGGAGATTTTACAGAGAAGGATTTAGAAAATCCATCAACTAGACACAGGTATTGGACAGTTTCCCAATCAGTGATAAAGAGACAGAGAATACTGAACAGAAACAA
This sequence comes from Galerucella pusilla, assembly GCA_910591695.1. NCBI lineage: Eukaryota > Metazoa > Arthropoda > Insecta > Coleoptera > Chrysomelidae > Galerucella > Galerucella pusilla. The sequence goes on along the minus strand of CAJUYI010003683.1, from coordinate 19,872 downwards.
CAGAAGGCAAAACGCACGTTTAAAACGTAAAATTAAAGATCTCAATAGTTTGATACAAGATTTGATACGAAGTAACAGAATTTCATCCCAGAATTCCATTATATTGAAGGTAGGTGTAATATATTACCAAATGTAAGTACTACATGTCTTTTGCAATATATTGTGATCGGTCTGTTCAATTTGCAAAGAAATGTCTCTGTTAAGTAGTTAGCTGTTGCTTGGTAGGTACAAAGAAGCTTCAGGAAGATGCAGGTTTACATGCTGCAACAAAAATTCGAAGACGGCATTTGGATTATGCAAAAGAAAAAATGTAGGTGAAGTTAGCTGTTGAAACACTAAGCAATAGCGTAGCTGATGCTATTGAATATTGCGACAAGGAATTGAATATTTCACAATTTTCTCAAAGTGAAGGCACTGTAACTTTTTGCAAAACAATTAATAACATTTTTGATATTTTGAATACAAGGAACTTTTTGGGTAAAACTGTATACAAACGACCATTGCAGTCGACAAATCTTGAGTTTTTTAATCACTTTGTTAAAAACACTGTTGAATATTTAGTTAATCTTAAAGATAGACAAGGATGCTTAATTATTCATTCTGGTAGGAAAACGGGATTTCTTGGTTTAATTGTTTCATTGTTGAGTATTCAAAACATGGCGGATGAGTTATTACAATCTGGTTTGTTTGATTTTCTTCTCACTTATAAATTAAGTCAAGACCATCTTGAAATGTTTTTTTCCGCTATTCGCTCACGTGGAGGTTTTAACAATAATCCCACTTGTAAGCAATTTGAAGGAGCATATAAGCGATTGCTTATTCACTCACAAATAAAAACTACTGATAGTGCCAATTGTGTAGCTCAGGATGAAACCAGTATTTTGAATGTCGCTTCAACATATAAAAGTAGTAATCATTTAGATACATTAAATTGTGATTTAGAAATAAAGACCATTGACGAAATACAGCAATCAAAGATATTTTCAAATATTTCTAACTGTTTATATATAAGTGATATTATTGGATATATAGCTGGATTTGTTTCTCGGAAAATTATAAAAACTATAAATTGTGTAGAATGTGCGCAAGCTCTCCAATCACAACATTCACTTTCTCGGTTACTTAATAAAAAGAATAGAGGAAAACTTTCCAAGCCTTCACAAGATGTTGTAAAAATATGTACTGTAGCCGAGAGTGTAATAAGAGTTGCAAATCTGTCAAATGCAAATATTTTAAATAATTTAATTATTTTTTCTTTGAGAAAATTGAACATCACGCAACTTTTTCAAGATTTATGGGATCATTCTAGGGATCAAGATCCCCTTCAAGGGCATATTTTACAGTTGATTAAACTTGTATTGAAATCATATTTCACAGTCAGACTTCATTATGAAAATGAATTGAAAAATGAAATCAGTTCACGTATTCGGCCTAGATTTACTAAATTAATTCATTTTAAACATCAGTAAATAAGCCGAATAATACGGAAACTATGCCTTTTAGTGTCTACATATATAAATTGTGTCATACAGTGTTTAAAAAAAGGAAAAAATGCCTATTCAATTCAATTTATTATTTATGTATAATTATAATTTAGAACGAATTTCTACATTTATTTATGTTTAGAAAATAAATAATTACGTTTGCAAAATTTATTTTAATCCATTCCCAAGCCAAACTTCCTAATAAACTATAAATAGACAAAATTAATTTCAATTTTGTATGTATGTTCCATTGCTGGCTCGCGCTTTTTGCCACCCTTCTATCTCCATCTCTCTCACACTGCTAGTGCGACACACGATAATATGAGCTGAATAGTGACAAGGCGCATCCATGTTAGGTTATAATATCTATGAGATAGGGTAAACATACCTTTGCAAACAGACCTAAAACTATACACTATCAATAAAAATGTTAAATGAATTTATCTAACACGACACACTAAATACCTAACACAACATCGATCAAAACACCAATACTAACAAAATACTTTAACACACTTACACCCGTATTCAGAAACCTCGATTAAAATATAACGGGACCGTTATATTTTAACGGTGCCGTTATTTTGACAGTTCTCTCCGTTAAATTCTTATAACGGAGCCGTCAATATAACAAGCCGTTATATGATATAACGGACCCGTTTCATGCTAAATGGTATTCAGAAATCAAATTTTCGTTTAACGGCACCGTTATATTTGACGTAATCAAGCTGAAATATAATCAGTGCTCACCGACTGGTTAAATTGTTGTTACTGTCAAATTGTGAAAAGTTATTGCTAATAAAAGCTTTATTATATTGTTCGAGATTACTCTTGGAAATACTTAAAAGGTAAATAAACATTATTAATAACTGTCTATCTATTTTTCATCAAAATAAGATCTTAATTTTCCATAAAATATTTTTATTTAAATTTGACATTACATTTGAACATTTTTACATGTTTTAAAGAACGACTTTGAAATAAATTATCGAATTAAATACAATAGGAAATTAAAACTAATTTTATTTTAAATTATTAAAAAGTTATTTGATTCCTCGCTGAAGTCACTTTTAATAAATAATGGATACAGACCTATCTTCTTTATCGGAGAACAGTGATGGAGAAGAGGTACCAAGATATCGAAGAATTCGATTCATAAGACCTCGAATTAATGTATTTGAGAAATACGACGATGTTGATTTTAAGGCCAGATTTCGTTTTCGTAAAGACATTGTGTTAAATATTTTAGGTAGAATTAGTAATCATCTGGAACCAAAAGTTCATGGTAACCGATCCATAGAACCAATGGCTCAATTACTTCTTGCATTGAGATTTTATGCAACTGGTGCATTTCAAAATTGTATTGGAGACATTGTCAATATTTCGCAGCCCTCAGTGTCACGAATAATTAAAAGAGTTACGCACTATATTGCACTGTTAGGGCGAGAAGAAATTAAAATGCCATCGACTCGAGATGAAATTGTAGAAGTGTGTACCCAATTTTATGCAATAAGAAATTTCCCCAGAGTCATTGGTGCTGTGGATTGTACACATATAAAAATATCATCTCCTGGTGGAAGAGATGCAGAACTGTACCGCAACCGAAAAGGATACTTTTCTTTAAATGTTCAAGTAGTGTGTGACGCACATTTGAAAATAAGGCACATAATATCACGTTGGCCCGGCTCAGTACACGATTCAACTATATTAAATGATAGCCCTTTAGTTGTTGATTTGACTCGTGGAAGATATGGTAGGAACAATTTTCTCCTAGGTGATAGTGGATATCCTTGCAAATCATATCTATTAACACCTGTGTTGAATCCAAGAACTCCAGCTGAAGAAGAGTACAACAGAGCCCAAATTGCCACAAGAAATACTGTGGAGAGATGTTTTGGAGTTCTTAAGCGAAGATTTGCCTGCTTGTCAGTAGGTTTAAGAACGCATGTGGATACCACAGCAGCAGTTATAGTTGCTTGTGCTGTATTACACAATATAGCCATTGATCTTGGGGATTTTTTTGAACATGATCCTGATGAATATCTGGAAGTTGTTGAAAATAATGATGTTGCACCCATTCGCCAACGCAATGTAAACACAACAGTTAGAAATGCCATTATTGAAGGTTATTTCACCTAAAAATAATTTTTAGTCATTTCTAGTACCTACTGCATTTTATCAGAAACTTTATTATCGAATCAGTTCTTTTCTATTGACATATTGACATTTTTTACAAATAAAACCCTGCAAAAGTAAACGAAATAAAACTCTTTTCATTTAATTTTAATTTTTTAATAATAAGGCATATTTTTTCTTTTTTATTTTCAATTCCCACATTAGGCTTTGTCTTTGAAGCTTGAATAAGGACTTTTGAGACATTGCTTCATACTGGGCGTTCCTTAATTTTTGTTTAAAATATTTTTTTTTCAATGCCTCCGAACTAATATTTACTTGACTTTTTATTTTATTCTGCTGGGCACGGAGTACAGGCTTTGGGGTTGGTAAAGTCAAAGGGGTTGGTTCTGGTGGAATGGGCATGGAGATAGGGCTAGGGTTAACAGAAGTGACTTCAGTCACTAAAATCGGCTACATGTCTGAAAAGTAAAAAAGTGTATAATATGTCAATACAAGAGAAAAAGCATTTGTTTTTATAATTATTGGTGAGTATTCAGCATCTGCAACATAAATGGGATATTGATTAGTAATGTTTATTTTAAAATAAACTCTGAGCAAATTTTAAATATAAACAATGATTTGTATATACATAATGAATATTCATCAAGACAATACATTACCCTTGGAATAGTCAGCAGCGGAATCATACATGTTGGCATTTGGTTCAATATTACCTCCCACTATGCTCAGTATCTGCTGACTAGTGTTGCTGATTTCCGGAACACATCCACCATACCCCCAGTTTTCAAAATTTCTATCTATAAATCAAATATAAAAAAATGATGAAAGAAATTTCAACTGATACCTCCATAAATTTATATTAAATGAGTATTGATTTTCTGGAACCATGGACAATGGAAAAGATAGGACAAACTTATTTGAGATGTATTTGTGCAAACAAGTGTCTTCTCGCTTAAATACATATAATTTGTAATAATTGTATAAATTATGAAAAATGTTGTGAAATATTGTATTTATTGAATAATAAACTGATATTTTTAAGTGAATTCCAAACATTTTTGGTGCCTATTGACAAAATATTTTATTTACAAAATATTGATAAACTTTGAAATTGTTGGAAAAAACAATACCTATTATGATTTTAGATCAAAATTTTACCACATAGAAATTGAGCAGAATATCTTGCACTAATTCTAAAAAATATTATCTTTTTAAAATCACATATCATATTCTTACCTTTTGAAGCTTGGCTTCTTCTTTTAAAAATGTACTGGTCACATATCATTTTCTCACCTTTTGAAGCTTGGCTTCTTCTTTTGCAAAGTGTATTGCGGCTTTTGCATCATCCTCCTCAACATCAATCTCCATGATCACTGCTGGTTCATATTGTGCTCTCTGCAAAAAATCCCAAATACATTTACTTATTGCAAACAATTTATATGCAGAGTATAAAATTTGTTGACAACAAAAAAGTAGGAATTCTTTTTTTTAAACTTGCACTCTTGGGATACTATAAGAATTCTGTTTGAAATGCAGAGGTATATATTATCATTTTAAACTTATACTTATGGAAATAATAAATAAATGTTAAATAGGACTTACATTTTCTTCTGCAACATCCTTCCTAGCTTTCCTTTTACAATTGTCATACAGAGTTTTCAATTACTTCACATCTCTAGGCTCTTCAGCACAAGCATTGAATTGCTTCGTTATGGTCTCCCAAGCTTCCCTTTTCCTCTTGATTGTGCTAGCATTTGTCAATTTGCTTTCCACAGTGTCTTTTTTTCTGTATAGTTGAGGAATTTAGGAAAAAGGATTAGGTTAGGAAAAAAATGGGTATTTTCTTGCCCAGACGTTATTATTTTTTGGTATATTATTTATCAATATTTGGCATGTTTGCTTTAACGTAGGTATATTTATTAGAGGATAGGAATATTTACTCATAAAACTAATTTAATTCAAAAATCTGAATACTGAAAAGCAGTAAATTGATGAAGTTCTTGTATTCTCCAAGTATGGTTATGTTTTGGCAATAGGGATAAAAACAAAAATTTTAAATGACTAAAGATTCTCTATCTCAATGTTACACGGAATTTCCTTTATATCCTAATTTCCTTAACACCTTAAATACTCACGATTCTACGATTTTCAAAAACAATTCTTTCTCTTGTTCGGTTTTTACTCTTATTTCGTTTACCGGCCATAACTATAAAATAACCATGAAAAACAATAACATAAATATTTAATCCAATTTACTGGGAGCACACGTATGTTATAATATATTTATATTATAATCTTCAAAAATGTATACACAAATATTAACTACTTAACAAACAAACTTTGAAGTATGATTGACACTTGCATTACAGATTTAGTTACCGACACAACGTTGCCATAGTGTGTCCGCCCGTTTTGTAACGGTGCCGTTATATCTCGTCTGGTTAAGTTGTGAATACCCAAGGATGTTAGAATGAGAATAGGATTGATTAAAAACTGAAAAGTGTCAGCCGAGTTTGATGACGTCACTGGTTACCCATGCGCGCGTCGCCTTGCGCGAATTATGAAAGTGTGAAATTCGTGGTGTTATTTATTTATTTTTTAAATTTTAATAACAGAAAAATAAAGTATTTAATATATAAGCAAAACCTTCTAAGTCACATTTTTTCAACATGTTTTTTTTAAATCATTTCTTTAAGGTAGATGCGCATTCTGAGTATAAATCATGTAAGTCAAAAGACATTCCATAATAATAATTAATTGGGCGATTTAAAATCAAGTTCAGGGGATAGTATTCTGGAAAAGCATAAGCCATTATGTAACAGCATTTTCAGTTGGCCAACTGCAAATGTTCAAGATAATCCGTATAAGAATGATGGATAATATGTTTACGCACCTTAGAGATATTATAACATGACAAATTAATACATGTGAAATTTTAATAAGTTAATTTTTAAGTGTAATTTTCAATAAGCAATAAAAAATGATTACTATGTTTAATTATATTCCACTTACCCTATTTCTTGCTAAAACAACATAGGTATGTCATGATCAGTTTTTAGGTTTCTTTCATTATTATTTATAAACTGTTTAGGTTATTCAATATTTTAATTTTTTGCAACTCAAATATGTACTGAATTTAGAGTAAAAAAGTCCTTTGTTGGTGCATGAAATAGCTTTTATTGATTCATAAAAAAAACTCTAATTGTGTGATTTATGAGGTTTTTGAAATGGCTGATTCATGGCTCATTTAACATCCTTGGTGAATACCAACTTATATTTAACGGACCGTTATTCTGACGGCGCCGTTATCGTAACGGCTCCGTTATTTGATATTTCTGAATACCGGTGTTAAACTTAAAAAACGAAAAATATAACAACTAAAATTCAGGAAACTCCTACGCTATGTCATACAATGTCATATGAAAACAAATGTAAACAAACTATCAATGGCCCAGTGGAGGACGAAAAAGTGACCGGTAGAGGCGCTGGAGTCTAGCCTTTTTTCGCCTATAACTTAAAGAACTCCCTATCTTTGATATATTTTTTCTGTTCGTTTATTCGTACTTTCAATGGTCTAGATTTCCGGTTAGGGGTAGAGTGCTCCCGGCGTCGGTGATTAGCCTCAGTCGCAGAAATAGACCGACGTTAAACAACAGAATAAAAAAAAAAAAATGGTCTAGATGTTTCACCTAAATAAAATTTGTCGCATTCACATGATATTTAATATATGCAGTTTTTTGAAGATTGTTCTAATTACTTTTTCCACTGGCATCTGACATAACTAGTGACAGATAACAGCCCTGATTCTCGAGTTCAAGAGAAAAGGAATGTTCACTTCACCAAAATGAACATTCCGATCAGCCAACGTTCACGCGGTACTCTAAAATCTAATTCTTGAACACTAGTGATGTGAAACGTCATGCGGATGATTGATGCTATGTTGCCAGATATTTTATAGCTAAAGCACACCATTTGAAAGAAAAAAAGAAGAAAAAATTATGATGAAAATCATAGAAAAAGTATATATTTATACATTTTCTATGATTAAAATGCAAGTAAGAAGAAGAACCTGTTAACATAACCAAAGTTTGTAATTCGGCGGATATTAATTTTTTTTTGTGTTTTTGACTTCTGTACTTTGTGCGATTTGGCTGTGAAAAAAGTGGAAGAGTGGAAGTATTCTCGTGATAAAGTTTATCGACATTGGATATGGTAAAAAGCTGTTAACAACCATTATCGGTTCAACTCATTTCAATTCTTATGTGTTCATTATAGATGGATAAATAATGTACTTACCTTAAAGATTATTAAGAACAATCCCATAAAGTGCGGCCCTTCCTTCCATCGTCGATCAAAATTTTTGAACCATGTAATCTACTTCCACTCGTATTTAAAAACAATTAAAAGAAAATATCCAAAGTAAATTTTTCAAACAAGTACCCAGCCAAATTGAGGTTATCTTAATTTCCCAACGTCAAAATCACAGCACATATGTGTGCTGTGGTCAAAATAATTTACACGAACGCCCGGAAGAGGGGCCTCCTCACAGGTATTCAAACCTCAAAACATAAACAAAAATCTAGTTATTTTTAAGTTCAAAATATTTCCGATAGATGTCGCTAGTGGTATTAAATCGGCTTTAATTTAATACATTTCTTGACGATTCAAGCAAACGCATCTCCGGGTCAGCTGTTTCGACTAGAGATATTACCTACACAAAGTTTCGATGTTTTGGTTCCAAATACAATTCTGTCAGCAGGTATTTTTATTTATTTTCAATCTCAATAAGTAAATTATGATTTTATTTATTTACCAGCTAGTATGTTCATTTTACCTAGGTATTTTCTTTTCTTCTTTAATTGTTTCTGTACTTATAGGTTAATTTTGAAATTAAAATAGTATATGAATTATCGTCGGCTCTCTATATATTGAAGTTTTATACCTAACAACAGATATGGATGCTGATAATTTGGATTTGTTTTTACCCAACAAAAAAGTGGTGAAGGACCTGGGATAATATCATCAGATGAATATGAACAGTAAGTTCTTTCACACAATGTTTTCTTATTTCCAAGTAGCTATTCTCAAATAAATAAAAAAAAATAAAACTCTTGTAATTGATTTTGAAAATAGAATAATGATTTTTTTTAAGAATAATGTCACATCAGTTGCTCAGTATTTAAGAAGAACGCAGTAGGGGCAATGGATTGACTAGTAGAGTAGTCTTTAAATGTTCATTGTGTTCGAGAGAATATGAATATGACACAGAAAATCCAAATAGAAAAAAGTCTTTAGTAAATGCTGGATCAGTATGGGGAACTTTGGCTGTGGGGTCCACATACCTACCACCTACCATAAGCTCCAACTTATATTGAAAATGAACTGGGAAAGGTAAGTACAATTTTAAACACAAATAGATAAAACGTGTAAAATTTTTGCTATGTAACATATGAGATAATCATGTTCAAAATCGTTTTAGGAATGGGAAGCCTCTCTTGTAAGATCCATGGAAAGGGCTGGTATGGAAGAAAAAGAGAGGGCTACAGAAAATGGATAACTTTGTTTAGATGGGACACCTTGTTTCACAGTTTATGTGGATGGTTCTTGGAGTAAACGATCCTATGGCACAAACTGTAATGCACTATCTGATATGGTAGCTATAATTGAAGAATATACGGGCCAAGTACTATTTATAGCAGTAAGAAATAAGTTTTGTGCTATATGTGCCAGAGCTTCCAAAAGCAATGAAGTTGTAAAAAAACACATCTGCTACAAAAATTGGGATGAATCCGCTCCTGCAATGAAAGCTGATATGGTTGTGGAAGGATTTAACTGCAGTTAAAAAATGCACGGTATACTAAATTTATGGCAGATTGTGACCAATGTATACAAGAATATTATAGAAAAAGTCAGTTATGGAAGCAACGTTGAAAAAATTGAATGTTCAAATCACGTCTGAAAAAATTATGGAAAACACCTCAGGAATATCTAAAAGGATACCAGTATTACACTAGCAGGAAGAAAACTAATTGCTATGAGAAAAATTTTAGTCTTGATGAAACGACGAACTTCAATATAGTTGGAGACATTACTGACAATATAATTCCACAGCTGCAGTCAACATCTTTATTTAATCACCTGAATGTTAAATACATATGGCAGATACAAAAGATATACTAATTTAAAAATATTGTGGTGGCTATCTTCCTATAGATGTCTACTTGTGTATATCAAATTTGTAATATGGCTTCCAAGATAAAATTGAGTTAAAAAAATTATTTGTAAGTAAAAATATTATTCATTTATAGAGAGTATTTAAATAATATTTTTTTCAGTCCTTATAACTACATGGATCAAGACTTCAATATGTCAATAGAGGTCACCACCCATTCGTGAGTACGTATAGAATTGTAAAATATCGATATTTTTGTTAACTTTTTTTTTTCTTTTTGTTCTGAGGAGAAATGGAAGATGAACTTCAGTTGCCATGTATTTTAATAAATATTAAGAAAAATACCTACATTAAATTTGTAATAATAATTTTGTTTATATTTTTATAGAATATTTTAGATTTGTTTCTTTTCAATAAAAGCGTGAACTTGTTTCTACTGTTTTTTTAAAAATTAATAATGGATCAATGAAAAAGCATACATGTCTGTTTATTGCTATAATAAACATGTCCGTTCATAACAAGCTGGAGGAAAACTGCAAAAAGTATTTTATAATAACATTGGATTGCTTGAATAATTGAGAAGAGCCAATGGAAAAACAGGCATGTTGGATTATTACAAACTGGAGGAAAACTGTAAAAACTATTTTAGAATAACATTTGGAAACATAATTAAAGATCAAACATATTAGATAATATTTTTATTCCTGTGTTTCAAAAATAATAGATCACTACAGAATTTAATAGAATACGATATGTCTATTTTGGTCAATTAGTAGAATGCAATTATGTAGTTTTATTACTATCACCATTGTCTATACTTTTTATAGACAATGCTATCACCAATGTAGTTCTCATGAATAACTCAGGATGCTGGTGTATAAAACTATGTTTATGCTGATGCAATCTATGGCTAGGTACAGGACCCCGGAGGAACCAACAGGCCCCGATATGAGGATCAATAAATATCAGGCACTTCCTGGAATCACTAGCAATAGCTAAAAATATTTGTGGTTTATTTCACGATAGGTACTTGTGGTGAGGCACATGTGAAATAAAAATAAACGGGGCACAAATTTACTTCTCCAGCATGAAAATTATTTTATTTCAACCGCCTACAAATACTAACAAGCAATAAGCAATAAATGAAAAATAAATAATTTTTGAAATATTTTTATGTACACAAAACACATGACATGACAACGACATTTGACCGTCGTAATCTGTCATTGAAGTTCCATACAGCGCCATCAATCAAGACGGTGGAACAGCTGAACTAATGTACAGATGCGCTAAATTTTCCGTGCAACAAATCTCAAAAAATACAATGAATTGAGATTTCATATTCTCAGAATCGAATTCTCTAGGCTTTCTTTTGGGGATAAGGTCTTGGCGTTCAAATTGGTGACCACAAATTGTCAAAACTGTCGAAATCACACCATCACTTGATGGCTTATATCTTTTTTATAACAATCTAAAACCTGACCAAAATACCTGATCCCCAAGACAAAGGTCCAAGTTATATTATGTTTAAATTTCAACTCTCAATTTTACTGCATTCTTTAGATTTGTTGCATACAAAATGACCCAAATTTTGTTGCAAGTCAGGGGTGCCAACTGTTTTGAGCTGTCTAAATTGTGAGGCCCCTCTTACTTCTCTCGAAAATCGGTGATGTGAACTGTCACATCTATTCAAGAATATGATTTAGACACTTTCGAGAGAACTCCGCCCACTTTTCTCATGAGAACATAGATCCTTCGTTTCAAGAATCTGGGCCCTGGGGTCGAATGGTGAAATGAAATGGTGACATGCCAAGAGTTCCTGGAATTTTTGGCCACCGATGTGCTGTGTATTCAGCTAAAAAGTCATTTTAAATTCCAAGATTTACGCTTCGGGGGTGTATTCATTATTTTAATAAAGCAATATAGATGTTTGCAATGATAAAAAACATGCAAAAATCTTATGTTTTAAGGGGTAGACATTAACTGTCATTCTTGTCAGAAAAACCACTTTTTGTTGGCCACACTGACCTTAGACTGAACTCCTCTATTCTCATTCTAACATCCTTGGTATTTCCTATAAACTTTAAACATAAATGTAGAAATGAATTCCAACAGCGGTGGCTTTTGGTTCAGTTCATTCGAACGATAGGGTCACAGGGCCCGTATTCTTAAGGGACTAGTGAGAATCTAACCAATGAGATTGATGCATTACGGGTTGCCTGAAACGAGAGAGATTCAATCTCTCATGGTTCGAACCGATAGAGAATCTCGCCAAAAGCTGTGAGAAGCTTAGAAGCATGCGTATTGGATTTCGTCCGGTAATATTGCAGATCTCACTATTGCATTTAAAAATACGACAAATTTGAAACCCTCATGTTTTAGGCAACCATGCAATACACCTATCTCATTGGTGAGATTCTCACTAGTCCCTTAAGAATACGGGCCCTGGGGCCCGATTCTCGATTTGACTCCTATGGGAAATATGGCGGCTTTCCCATGAGAATCAGATTTCGGTATTCTGGAGCACTCTCGTAGGAGTCTTCTCCTACAAAAAGCATAGGAACCTATTCACATGGTCCTAAATCATGGGAAAATGGAAATCAGTCACCAAAGCGCATGCGATGTATCTATATCGTGTATTCACCTCTTACATTCAATGCTTTTAGGTTATTTCTTTCTTGTGTACGTTTCATAATTTTATTAAATAAACCCATTTAAATATTCCTAAACTGTATGAAATAAAAAAGACATGGATGAAATGGTTCTTTTAAATCAATTGGAACATGTCGAGGAGTTAGAGAATAGGCCTGACAGAGACTATTGGTCAAAATGACACAAAGGCTGTCCATTTGAGCTCATAAGTGATCGACAATTTGTAAAACTGTTTAGGCTGCCCAAACAAGTTGTTTTAAATTTAATCGAGGAGCTAGATGATTATATTTCTCCACCGTCTAGAGTCTAGAGTGTCTGCATTACCAAAGAGCATAAAGGTTTGTACTTATACGACGAATGTTTAAAGCTGTTTGTTAAAGTTGGTACCTATATTGTTGAAGGTCCTTGTAGCACTAAAATTTTATGCCACCGGCAGTTACCAATCTGATGTAGCTACTTGCAAATATATAGCTGTAAGTCAATCTTCAGTTAGTCGATGCGTTGCAGAAGTAAGCAATGCTTTAAATGAGAATCGAGTGTTCAACCAATGGGTTCATTTTCATAGAAATGTTGAAGAGATGGATGTGGCTAGGAGGGAGTAAGTGATTAATTGAATCGTTTCTTAAATATAAATATAAACCTTTTCGTAGATTCTATGCATCATTTGGAATACCAGGCATTGTAGGTGCAATAGATTGCACTCACGTGGCAATATACCCTCCTACAGGAAATGATCATCCTGAACATATTTATATTAATAGAAAACAGTATCATTCAATAAATACTCAATTAGTAAGTATATATACCCCTTTGGAGAGTGACAGTCTTCAATATATTTACTTTTAGGTTTGCGACGCCAATATGAGAATATTAAATGTTAATGCTAGATACCCAGGGAGTACCCATGATGCATATGTATGGAGGAATTCTAACCTTAATTTACACATGCAAGGACTGAATGTAGACCACCCCCGTTATTTTTTAATAGGTAAATCACTTTTTCATTTAAAAGATCAATTACTTTCACATTTATATTATAAATTATAGGAGACTCTGGATACCCTCTGAGAAAATGGCTTCAGACCCCAATTAGAAACCCAGAGCCTGGGTCTCCAGATGAAGCATACAACACTGCATTTTGCCAGGCAAGATCCACAATTGAGAGATGCAATGGACTCTTAAAAATGCGGTTTCGCTGCCTACTAAAACATCGGGTATTACATTATTCCCCAACAGTAGCAGCAAAAATTATAAATGCATGTGTTGTGCTTCATAATATATGCATCAGCCAAAACCTACCGGATCCTGAAGCAGAGGAAGGTGATAATCAGCTTGATTTTGGCATCATTGGAGAAAATCATTTAGAAGGGGCAGATATTGCTGTCAGAAATATTGACTTGGAAGATGGTAGACAACTACAGCGCCAAATAATTCAAAATCATTTTGCAAACCGATAATATTTATGAAATACATTGGTAATATAATTCATATTAAATCTTTCAAATCTGATATTTATTATCATTTATTTACAAAAATTGCACACATTCCCAACCTTCTGAACAAACCTTTCCACACAAAAATGACTAGTAACTTGAACACAATGGACAATAACAAAATCACACAAATAAATCCTTAAATAGTTAAACAAATCCTTAAAAAAAGCATAATAATAATAAAGACTAGTAACTCAAACACAATGGACAATAACAAAAACACACAAATAAATCCTTAAACAGTTAAACAAATCCTTAAAAAAAGCATATATTAGCATATTCAACTAGGCACCAACTGTTAATACCAATTTTTATTTCATTGAACATGCTAGACTTTCAAGAGCTGTTGCTATGCGCTCTTTCGCTTCCACATCCCTTCTTGAAAGTTTCAATTTCTGCTCATAATAATTCTCTTTGCATGCTGATTTCTTCTCTAATATTCTGGAAATATTTTGGCTGGCTTTTGTGGCTTCTGTTAAATGGACCCTTTTGCGTTTTTTTTGTATAATACTCTCTACTTCAGGAGGAGCAGAATGTTGTTGACCTTCCATATTGTCTTCAATTACATTCACTTCTTTTAATACTTCTGATCTTTCTTCGGGTCTTCCATTAATCCAATTATAATCATGATCCTACAATTGTTCAAAAATATAGGTACTAAGTATGGCTGCAGTAAGCTGTAAAAATAATCAAAATTTCAAATACTCACAAAAATCACAACAGATTCCTCGACATTTTGATTGCCCTCCACTGATGTCTTATTCAACAGTTTAAAAATGTTTTCATCGTCCTCTGTGAATGTTTTCTCTAGTATTGGTGGTCCGCCACCTGTACCACAAGTATAATGCTTGATGTCTGTATTTTTCTTTTTGACATTTTTTTTTTAGTCTTGTCAAGTCTGCAATAAAATTGGAATATAAATACCACACCATACACAATATTCATTAGAGCAATGAATAATAACTATGAATACATACCCTTCTCCACATAATCCACTGCTTGTTAGCACCGGGAATGCTATTAAGTTTCCCAGTGATATCTTGCCATTTCTTTTGTGCATCTTTGTAGGTAAAATTGTTTGAAAATTTGCCAGATAATAAATTTTCCTCACTCTCCATGAAAGCTATCAGCGCCTTCTTTTGCGCCTCGCTCATGTGGCCACCTTTCTCACCCATTACAAACAAATACCTACTTTAATTATTAGTTTAATTTAAATTAAGAAATTGAATAATCAAGAAAATCGTTTTTAGTAGGTTATGTTACAAAACTAGAAACATTTTCAGAGCTGCCAATACCACAATACAACATAAAACTGACATAGAACACCTAAAAGGAATTAGCATGCTCAAGCGTGATTGGTTAGAATTAACAAATATGAGAGTCTATCTCAGACATACCCTCCTATGGGAAAGTAAATTCCAATGGCAGTCGAGAATAGAGTTTTGTATTCCTATGGGAATATTAGTATAGGAAACAATTCATATAGGAATATTTTCTCATGAAGTGGAGAATCGAGGCCCTGAGCGTGATTGTATCAATCACGGGTCTTTGGAACGATTCGGACTTTGAGAAGTCGTTCGTGACCTTCCCATCTCTACAACTTATGCTCCCGACAGTCCCGACATGTGTGCTCCTAACCACAATTTAATCAATTAAACATTTGAATTGAACCAGTTTGAATAACTATATGAATTATAATAATTTAATATTAACGTATTCGTAAACTATAGGAGTGAGTAATCTACAACCAAATAGAAGTTTTTTTTGGACACTTCGACCACAGCAGCACAAGTATTTAAGAGCAAAAGATTATATTTTAATATTTTATTACATCTCTCCAGCAATATCCTGTCCAAATGAACTCCACTGATTACCTTCGCTTGAAAGAACTCAAGATATTTAAGGAAATATGTGAATCATTGCCTAAAGATGCAACAAAAACATTAGACTTGATTGTAGTTCATGATAATGTACTTTTCAGCTGGGACTTTCAAATTAACTGTGTGTTGAGTTTGAATTTGAAAGCAACTAGAAGTAAAGAAGGTGACAATGTTATTCATCAAAAATTATTACCCTTGCGTCCACCAATTTTCTCTGCAGAATTTTTAATAATCAATGATACAGGTACTTTGCTAGCTGTAGCTGGAGCAAGTGGAATTTTAGTATTGGAACTTCCACCAAGAAGTCCTCCTTATGGAGCATTTGATAATAATAAAGAAGTGGTTTATTGCACAACTCATAGTTTAGATGAACGTTTATTGTCCTGTAGTGATTTGATTGAATTGAGACAAGTAAAATTCCATCCTGGAAGTATTAATCACAATCATATATTAGCACTGACATCTGATAATGTGTTGAGGCTATATGAGATCAAAAACAGTGAAGCATTAAAAGTGGCTGTATATAATGTAGGAGACAAACCAACAACTTTATTTCCAGGAAGCAAAACTCCTTTTTTGGATCTATATGGAGAGGTGGCTGTAGATTTTGATTTTGGACAGCCAAAATTTATTCAAATCACTAAACAAAATGAAAAATCACCCAACTATAATAAAACTGAAGAAAAATATATCAATGCAGAAACACAAACTGTAGATAGAATACATCCAAAAAATATCGAATATAAAAAATGTGAAAAAGAAGATAATAATATAGTGTGGCCAGTTTATATCCTACACAGTAATATGAGCATTTATTATTTAGAAATTGACTTACAAAAAAGATGGAAACCCACTTTGCAAGGACCTTTACCGTTGATATCATTTGAAAATGAACAAATTGATGCTTGTTCTTTGATTTGTCTTAATACACTACCACAAATAATATGCATTGCTCTGTCAGATGGTACATTATGTCATTCTATACTCATGGATGATACTAATCTGATGAAAAGAAAAATCAACCAAAAATGTTGCCAGCAGCTGTTAGCGTTTGAAAGCATTGAATTAGAACTGGGTTTAACAATTAATGAAGATATTGGGAGTAAATTTAAATGCCCCATTTTACTAAAAAAAGATGAATCAAAACCTGATAGATATTATGCTACACACAATGCAGGGGTACATTCAGTAACACTTTCTTGTATTAGAGATTTTAATGAATTTTTAAATACACCAGAAAATATTTTCCCAACAGAAGACATCTTCACTAATACTAGTAAAGCTGAATACTTAGTGTGTACCAGGACAGCTACTTCAGAAAAAAGTAATCCATTGGTAGGTTTTGCTTTATATTATGAACCACCTTCAATTGTTACCCTTCTTAGTGATGGTAGTGTAGTGACTCTTGGTGTGTTGTTACCTAGTTCTTTACCTAATGTTGATAATCCAACATTAGATGAAGGTGTAACTTCTCCATTGAAAAAGATGCTTCAAGAACCTTTTGAACAATATATTGAAAACATTTTAAAGAAAACTTCTACACAACCAATTCTGAAATTACCGAGCATAAATGAAACTAATCAAGAAGAATGTTATGAACTCCTTCAGAGAACAGCACAAGTTTTTAGAGATGAGTATTTTAAGAACCACATAAAAGCAAAAGAAGAATTGGAAAAAAGAATTCAAACTTTGACTATGATGAAAAAAAATCAACTTAAAGAAATCAAACATATAAGAGAAGAAAGAGACATTTTAAGAGAAAAAGCAAGCAATTTAGCGGAAAAGTATGAGGATATACAAGACAAACAAGACGGGCTTTTAAAGAAGTCTGAAAATTTGTTAATGTTAGTATCAAGAAAAAAAAGCTCACCTTCAGAAGCAGAAAAAGCATTTGTTAAAGAACTGGAAAATTATGGCGAAAAAATCGGCATTTATGGAGACAGAATTGATAGAATTAAAAACAAAATGAAGTATCAGCAAATCCAGATGGAAAACTGGAAGTCACAGGAAATTAAAAAGATCTCTACAATAAACGAAATACATAGTAATACCATAAAAAAAAATCTTCAAGAAACCACACAAAAAATTACAGAAATGATCAAACAAATCAATGGCTTCAAAAAACATTTAGAGTTGAAATGATTCACATTTTTATTGTAATGAAATAGGTACAGCATTGATTAAAAATAATATTTCCTCTCTTATTTTATTTTCTGTCTACCATACATTTTTCGGATATTTTAATATACAAGGTGAATCACGACCAAGGGGATGGGGGTTTATAGCGAAACGGTGAAAATTTTAAAATGTTTTTCACTTTAGTAGTTTGTACATTCCTATAGGCTACATTTAATAGCTATTTATGCCATCAGTTACGAAATGCCTAATTTTGTGTAACGCGTGAGATTTTTGCGGAACGAACGAAGTGAGTTACGCAAAAATTCACAAGTTACACAAAATTTCATTTCGTAACGTATTGCATACAAGATTTTTTCTAATTTTGAAGAAAGTAATAAAAAAATAAAATTTAATATAATTGATAAAAATTTGGAAAACATAAATTTAGTTTGTTGCTGTTACTTCATGTTAGTTGTCAGTTTAACATTTTGTAAAAAAGTCTAGACGGAAGGTTTTTAGCGAGATTGATATATTTTTAAAAAATGAGTGATTCAAGTTCTGAAGAGCTACCAAACGATATTGAAGAGACAGCAGGTAATGCTCTATTATCAGTAACTCCCAAAAAGTCGAAAGGCAGTTTATGATTTGGCATACGAAAAATTTGTTACGTGGTGAGATGAGAAGAAAATTAAACATGTTAATAGAGACTTTTAGCTTGTCTTAAATTTCTCACGTATCCGTATACGTAACGAACTGCGCATGTGTAGACCCGTTACGTCTCAGCCGATACGATGCGTTGAACGTATTGTTACGTACCCTACTCCGTATACTTAAACGTATCCCTATCCCGACCAAAGTCAGTATTCCGTACTATTTGTGCTATATTACATCATCTTCGTCGTCTAGCAGCAATGGATTATTTATTATTGCCCCCATTTAACGTTTTACAAAAATATAAAAAGGTAAAATAAAAAAACTTTGAGGTTATAAAATTAGAAACAGAACGAAGCGATACGTTTTCTGCGTAAAAGACTTTCTTGACAATTTCTTTACGTCAACGTAACTCCAATACGGATACGGATACGTGTAAAAAATTATGACCAGCTAAAAGTGTCTTGATAAAGTTTTAATTGCATATTTTGAGGGTGAGAAAGATCTAAAAGTTTCCACATTATGGACACTTTACTTAATGTTAAGGTCTGAACTAAATCTGAAAAGGAATATTGATATTAAAAAATATACTAATTTGGTAGCATATATTAAAAGGCAAGCGGACGGGTACAGTGCTAAAAAGTCAAAAGTTTTTATTAAAGAAGATTTTGCCAAATTTTTAGTGGAAGCTGCTGATGACAAAGAATACTTAATGGCTAAGGTTGCAATGATAATTAGAATGGCAGGAGCATGCAGAAAAGCAGAATTAACATTTCTTCCAGTTGAAAATGTTATAGACGAAGGAAGCCATTTTCGTGTTGATATCCCACCTTCAAAAACAAAAGTTATACGGCAGTTTGCAATTACCACTGGAGACATTGAAAATACGAATCTTGTTGAAATATTAAGAAAATATATTAAGTTGCGTCCCCAGGTTCTTAAGCACAACAGATTTTTTGTAAAATATGCGAATGGAAAATGTACCAGAAATCCTGTGGGAATTAACACATTTAGCAGTCTGCCAAAAGTTATTGCACCATTTCTTGGTCTTTCAAATCCTGTTCTATATACTGGCTATACTGCTTCAGAAGAAGCTCTGCCACTTTCCTAGCAGACAGTGGCGCGGATATTTTATAATTAAAGAGGCATGGAGGTTGGAAATCTACCTCTGTTGCGGAGGGATATGTTGAAAATTCCATGAATAATAAAAAACTTATAGCGCAAGAAATATTTGGTGAAACATCTAATGCAATGTGCGCCGCTTCCCAAATCAGCAAGTTCGAGCA
>CAJUYI010003682.1:0-14150 GCA_910591695.1 Galerucella pusilla | reverse complement strand
CTACTTTCTTTTAAAATAATATTCCCGATAATGTTTCTAAGAAAACTGAGTTGTTCAATACAAAATGTACCTTACGGTATACCCTCTTAAAATATATTTTGGTACGTCTATGAAATCTACTTAAATGAATGATTTATTACTCCTTGTCATTTCTATATAGACTTTAGTTAGAATTCAATAAAAAATGTGCACCCCCAAGGCTTTAACGTACAGCGGCATGATATATACAGGGTAGCGAGAAAGTCTGGCACCAAGTCATTTTCTTTGAAAAGAATTAACATATAATCATCAAATTTTGTGACCATAAAAGGTATTAAATTTTTTTGGCAGTTCCTTTTAAAAACGAATAATACAGTACTGTGCATAACCCTAAAATTTGATAACTATATGTTATTTTCAAAGAAAATGACTTGGTGCCAGACTTTCTCGCTACCCAGTAGAATGATCCTTGACCTATTTATTCCCTACCTTGTATGAGAATTTCAAGTGAATCCATGCTGGACGAAAAAATTGCGAGCCAAAATGCTTCATTACCTGTACGAAATTTTTCGGCAACGCTTCAAACATACAAAACCCAATAATAACTGCTTCCGGTTTCCAAAAAGAAATTTTGAATATTTTGCACCGAAAATGAGCCACCGTGTAAAGAATGCGCGTTGAGGTGAATGACCAAACGATCGTCGGAGAAGGATTCGCAAGGCGATGCCTGGAGAAATGGATGGACCTGCCGTGGGCCCCCAGACAGCGTTATATTAGGCTTTAGACATTGCCGAAAAAAAAAGGACCGGACATTTTCATTATTCGATAACTATTCCGCACTCTCTATATCTATCGAGGTTGTCGACATTTATTTTTTGTCGAGATACATATTTCGGGAGAAAGTCACTTGAAGTGGAAAAAACTTGTTACAAAGGAATATTTAACGTTATTATAATAAGTTGCGGCCGATGAATATTGCCTAATTGTTTCGTGGAATTTTTTTAACAAATTCATATTTATTACTCACATAATATTATTGCATCGATTACTGACTGGTACTGGCGAAAAGGTAATCAGCAAGTGACGTTGAAGTGATTACCTAAAGGTTAGGTAAAGGTCTTGGATTCTTTATTAACGTCAAATACTGATAAAAAATTCTTATTTTCGGTATCGTGAGTGCATGAGATATTTTTAATGTAGAATTCCAAACGCGAGTCACTTTATTGAAATAAATCAATCAATTTATTTTATTTCTCAGAAAACACTATTTTTATAGTGTATTTTTATCATATTGATAACGAAAGAGCTCATTATAAATTCAAAAACGTGTCTGAAACACCTCAGGGTGATTCATAAGTTTTCAGTTAGCAACTTTCGCTAGATTCTTCCTTTATAGTGAACCGCAGGTAGCGAGGACAATAGAACCCTAATACCATTACCATTCAAATATATTTAGAAGTGATAAATTTGCCGTGACAGTGCAGTGTAGTTGGGTAAGAATAGGATCCTAGTTATTCAATTCAATTAATTAATTAGTAAGTTCTACATTTAAGAATTATTTGTAGCCATAAAAAGGGCTGATTGGTTGAAAACTTGTAGCTGATGTACCTAATCAAAATTCCATTTTATCAGAATCTGACGGATCTTCAACTATACGATATTGTCCAGTTGCCATGTCTTCTGTTCTTCTTTATGAGTATGACTCACAGTTTTTTTCCAGTTCTCTGCTGACACTTTTGACAAATAGCAAGATGCCATTGGGCGGAACTTATGAGAGTAGGTACTATTTTCTAGTATAAGTACCTAGATAGTCTGTGCGCGTAATTTTTATGTTTAGGTTTTAAATCTCATCGTTTAAATATCCTACTTATTGTTCATATTTATTCGATTTTTGAGAATTGAGACACAATAGAGTACACGCATATTTCATATTTTGCTTGGATATTAATTTATAATAGTAAATATGATATCAAAAATCACTAATAATAGGAAATAAATCAGTTTCCATTGGAAATTACTCCCAAATTTTAAAATAAAATTGAAATTTCAATGCACTTTCCGACCACAACCCGAGGATTTCCGAACGCTACCGATGATACGTGTGATGTCATATCTCTTGTGTTTACTTATGTCAATATGGCCGGTATTGCATTAGGTTATGTGTAGTATTGTATTTTAATCAACTATTAATTGCTTCATCGACGTAAAAATATCATTTATATGTTTGTTTGAGAACATTACGTGTTTGTGTGTGCTTTTATTTATTTCTAAAAGTCAACGTAAACTGGAAAGTGGACATAAATATATTCGATATTTCTGAGGATATTTTAAAACTTAGAAGAAAATATTTTATTTACTAGTTCAGTGTTCAGTGACGATTCTTTCATATTTTGTGAGTAAAGATATGGCTAGCGAAAGTTTTGTAAAAGCACAATCTGATAACTTGCCCAAAGTAGACTCATTTATGCTGCTTGAATTTATAAAGTCCAACAGCTACTTTAATGCAGAGGAAATAAGAAGAGTTAAAGCATTATCGTAATATATACCAACCATATTTCGATGTGTGGTCGTAAGAAAACGATGTTTTTATGGTTGATTCCTAGACATAACCTCAAACTATTTAAGAATAAAAATTACCAGCATAGAAGTAGGTAATTACATTAAAATGGTCTTCACAAACAAAAGTAATGCCCTTCTCTTAAGTGTATTTTTGCTCGCGCCACCAGGTAAAGTAACAAATATTTTGTCTGGAGTTTTAATAGACGTAGGTTTACACACTGGAACAATGCAATACTTGGAATACAAAGTTTTTTTTTCGGCTTCATCCATTTTTAAAGCTTTCAGAAACAAATTAGGTCACAAGAACTCAGAGCGTGATACACGAATAAGAACGTAAACAAAAGACGTCACACCATGGAGCAGCCATCTTTATGACGGACGTTTTGGCGGACTTTCAAATTTTATGATTTTTAAAGTCATTTTAAAAGTAAAGTTTATATTTTTTTGAAAAAATAGGCATGCAAGGTGTTAGGAGACCTGATAAAGCGTCAATTGCCAACAATAGCAAAATTTATGCTTGTACCCTATTGATTTATTTTATCCTGCCTAAATTCCAATGTCCGCCTATGGATTATAACGGTTATAGGGTCTTTTACCTGAAATCGTGCTATCAATATGATAAAAATATATTATACATTCCTATCGAAAATGGGCTTTTCTCGTTCGCTAAAAGTACCTACGTCATTCTAAAGAGTGATCGTAAGTAATGGTCCAAACTAAAATGGAAAATATTACTATCTGACGCAACTTGCTTTCCATATCACCTGCATTTAAATTGCGAGTTTAAACGCATGTTGAACCAACCGTAACTAGTCAATTTCAGACCAATGCGAGTGTCGCTGGGCTGGCATCGATCATTTTCTTCAAAATGGGATGTAGACGTACCTTTCGTAGCGGAAATGTGAATATCAATCTTATTGTTATATTTATTTGAATAATACAAAAATATGCCTAGATACACGGAAAAATCATAAGCATTATGAAAGTATTCAAGTATTTTCAGTTGGAAAAAGAAGCTGGTAATTATTAATTTCATCGCCTTTTCGAATTTGGCTGAATACGATCCTGATGATTTGATTTATTTTTGTAAAATATTGAAACTGTTGAAAACAGTAACTCTTTTCTTTAAAATTAATATTCCTCCAAACTGTATAATACGTAAATTTATATTGCTCGCACTTTTACACTTTTAGAAATACCAAGCACCTATTTTTAGCAAAGAAACCAAGGGCATCGCACATCTTGTACTTGAACTTCATTGAATCCATTTTATCCTTTGTCACAAATCGGCCCACATAAATTTTCATAATGTGACGTATACATATGTTCCTAGAAATTTGCATGTGCACTTGTAACATAGTCATTAACAATCATGTAAAGAAAAATATAAATAACTTGAAAAAACAAACATACCCAAGTAGAACAATGAAAATATTTTGGATTTAATTGAGTTTGTTTCAAAAAGTACCTAGAGAATTGGAATGCAATAATCCTTCAACAGTCAGATGTTTACGGATATTACATAGTTGTTCTCAAATAATTCAATGGTAAGTACTCATTGAAACATGCCACTAGTTAGAAAGAAAACTACGAATATAAAATTATGTGCTACAAAATATTGTACTATAAAATAAAAATAGTTCCCTTACCCACTGAACAGTTACTTTTAAATTTTCAAGTTGAGGTGAAAGAAGAGGTGAAATACCTTGGTATTACCAAATATTACAGAATAAAAATATAAGATGTTTCACTCCAGGGCGGTTTGATTCAAGTTGCTGTCCCAAACGGACGCCGCTCTCATAAATTATGTTTACGACTCGCTTTTGTTGACAATAACGAGACCGGTAGATACCTGATAAGTTCGAAAAGCTTATTTTATTTTAAGCTATACAGGGGTAATTAGAGAAAAATATATTTAAATTAATAGGATTCTTTATCACAAAGGTTTATTTTTAAATGTTAATTATTTCGAAAAATGTTCGGGATATGAATTTGAAAAGGTAATTAAAAAAAAAAATTTAAAATGAATCAGTTCACAGTTTCATGTTTCCAACTCAATTTTAAAAATTTGAAAAATTAATACACACGTATCATCGGTAGCGTTCGGAAATCCTCGGGTTGTGGTCGGAAAGTGCATTGAAATTTGAATTTTATTTTAAAATTTGGGAGTAATTTCCAATGGAAACTGGTATATTTCCTATTATTAGTAATTTTTGATATCATATTTACTATTATAAATTAATATCCAAACAAAATATGAAATATGCGTGTACTCTATTATGGAAGAATTAAGAAAAAACTATGTATCTTTTTGGTTTTAGGGTTTGTTAATAGATGGAGCTCTTAACTTCTGAAATTTTTGTATAAAAATCTCGATTTCAGAAATTTCTGACTTACACGGTTTTGCATCTCAGCCGACGCTATTAGACCAGGGTCGATAATTTTTAAAATGGTAAAAAGTGAAAAAAAATTATAGTAGGATGATACCCATTGGAAAAGGTAGATAATATAACAAAAATAAAAGGAAAAATAAATTACGGGCGATCTGAGGTCGGGAAGGGGGAGGGGGTGAGTTTTTAAGGGTAAAAAACGGTAAATCTCGATTTCCGGTAAAACTGCAAGTCTTATGAAAAAAAGTTGAATGGCAAAGTTATAGGTAATAAAAAGATCCACAACTTTTGTATCGACACTTTTTTCACATAACCTCAAAATTTATGTGAAAAATTCGAATAACCGAGTTTTTGGTTTTTTATTTTTATCTCTTGCAAAAAAATTTATTTTTTCACGAAATTTAGTGAAAACGTACCTTCGTATGTCCCAAAAATACAGTAATTTTTTTGATTTAAAATATTCATTTTTTCACCTTGTTTTGACTTAATATCGAAAAAGCACCCTAATTTTCAATCGAAAATTCTCACGTCAAAATATCTGCTTTTTTAAAAAAGTTGGTGTGTTTTTTGTTCGTTGAAATCTCTACTTTCTGATGGTTTAAAAAAATATATACATTACTATGGTAAATATTCTCAGAAAATGCAAGTAGTGAAAAAAACTCGAATCCGAAATTTTTTTTTTGAATCATTATGTATAATTTTGAGCTATTTATTAAAATTTACACTTTAATTACTACTACTTCTAATGTAGAAGAAAAAACCTACGAGGAAGTTGATGATTCGGATGAAATTGTGGATGAAGAACCAATGCAGACCGGAAATAATCTTGGAGATGAAGACGGTGATGGTCTCGAAGATTTCGAAGATCCACTAGAATCGGGAGGGTTTGTCGAATCTGACGATGGAGAAATGCCATCAAAGAGACAAAAACTTATGGAGAAGTAATTAGAATGCAAGATAAAGTATTGATAAATAAGAAGATTATTGTATTTGAAAATATTATAATAAATAACGTCATCAGTAAAAAGTATTTAAATTCAATAGTACGATTTGCATGTATATTTATCTATTATGAGATTTTCTATGGCATAGATGTAATGAGAATTTAATAAATCAACTTTATTATTGAAAAAAAATTGCAGCAGTCACATTTTTTAGATGAAATCCTTTTTAAATCCTATTTTTAATATTTATGACAACTATTTTCGCATGTTTTTTACAATTTTGATGTTTTATATATTTTTTTGTTTATCAATATAACATGAAATCTTACGCTTTTCTAGTAATTAAAGTGTAAATTTTAATAAATACCTTAAAATTATACATAATGATTAAAAAAAATCTTCGGATTCGAGTTTTTTTCACTATTTGCATTTTCTAAGAATATTTACCACAGTAATGTATATTTTTTTTATACCATCAGAAAATAGAGATTTCAACGAACAAAAAACACACCAACTTTTTTAAAAAAGCAGATATTTTGACGTGAGAATTTTCGATTGAAAATTAGGGTGCTTTTTCGATATTAAGTCCTAATAAGGTGAAAAAATGAATATTTCAAATCAAAAAAATTACTGTATTTTTGAGACATACAAAGGTAACTTTTCACCAAATTTCGTGAAAAAATAAATTTTTTTGCAAAAGATAAAAATAAAAAACCAAAAACTCGGTTATTTGAATTTTTCACATAAATTTTGAGGTTATGTGAAAAAAGTGTCAATACAAAAGTTGTAGATCTTTTTATTACCTACAACTTTGCCATTTAACTTTTTTTTATAAGGCTTGCAGTTTTACCGGAAATCGAAATTTACCGTTTTTTACCCTTAAAAACTCACCCCCTCCCTCTTCCCGACCTCAGATCGCCCGTAATTTATTTTTCCTTTCGTTTTTGTTATATTCTCTACCTCTTCCAATGGGTTTCATCCTACTATAATTTTTTTTGGTCTCAAAAATTATTGACCCTGGTCTATATGCAATTTCCTGAAAAATAAATTGTTAACCCTGCTCCTTTAGTAAAACAAAATTTCCAACTATCCAACTCTAATTTTATAGGAACTCTTATTTAAATGAACCAATTTCTAAGTCGCAATATAAGGAAAATGTAAAATTATCCTTGAAGAGTGTGTATCGTTGGAGAAAACGTCTATTCTATTATAGTCTAGTTGAAAAGCAAAAGCAAAACGCATGCGGAGAAAAACGAAGCAGACGTCACATTGTAGACCATCGCCAAAAATCGATATGGCAACTGCATAAAGCAAAGCAATAAAATAAAATCCGAGTGCAGTCTAGCCATCTCACAGCGCGTAGTGGAAATCCAATTCCGAGACGGAAGATGCGATACAGGAAGTTGTGTACCGAGTGTTCCTTCCTTAAATGTATCAATAAATTGAATCTTCAATTATTGAAGTTTTTTTATTGAAACTAGAAAGCTGTGTCACGACGAGCTTACATTATCTATTATTTTCATTTTAAATTATTCAATATTTTTATTAATATCTATTCTTATTTTCGCACAGTCCAATTTTCACTTGCATATAGTATTGTAGGAACTGTTATCATATTATGGATTTTCATTTTCACTTCTTAGTCTATATAAGTATTTATGTCCAAGAATTGTTTTATTTAGAGAGTCTGTAGTATATTTTGTTGATTTAGTAGCTCTGTTTGTTATTTCTGCATCTATTTTTCCATCTTCTGTTACTATACTTCCCAAATATGAATGTTGTTACTCTTTCTAGCGTCTCTAGTTTTTGCTTTTAATCTCTTTATTATTTTGATAACCTAGTTGTTGTGTAGTTAAGAAAATTCATATTTTCCAAAATCCATTGGGCTTCAATCATCAAATCTAATTTTAGAAACATGCATTGTCATCGAGAATACCTACATCTGCTCACATAATTTCAGCCTTCGAAATTTTGGACCGAATGTTCAAGCCCACGCACACCCCTCTAAAGAAATTTTAATCAAATACAGATTTTTTTTTATGTTTACTATTAAGATGCGTCAAGTAAGCCCTTTACAAGTAATGTTGAAGAAGTCATCAGCTGTTGCAGAAGACATGTCGACGGTAGGTACTGTATATTTTATTACTTACACACTTTACACGTACTTCTAGAGTGTATCCTTAAGGTATAGATTTTTTTTATGACTTGAGTGGATGTGTAGAATCACTTGGAAAATTAAACCAGAAGGTATACTTGCAGTAATAGATATTGTGTGAACTTAAAGTTGTCGGCTCTTTGTTCTACTGTAATTCGATCTGATACCGTCATAGTCCGCAATATAACTTGAAGGGGATATACGATTAGATAGCTGCATTAAAAATATTACGTCCACTATACAAATTGTGATTTCTTAAAATGTTTAACTAATTCGTTCCAGCTAATGAATGTATAGCGTACTTCAAAGATTATGGTTTAATCTTCAAACTTTATTTGAAACTTTTTTTGTATCTGCATTTTTCATAAAGATACATACGATTTTCCACGTGAACCTTCATTTTCTTGCCCCTACTTTATTTTCATTATTTTTTTGATAACAGTCTCTATTTTTAATGTAATATGTTAAATATTTTTTGTTGGTAATAGTTTATCATTATTATTGTTGCCGCTCTCTCACCTGCTTTTTCACCTTTATTTGTGCTCCCTTCTCTTTCTTACCTGAGCCATAGGAGTGTTCTTTTGTATCGCGATTACTTCTAAATAGATTCCTTATAAAGTTCACAAATTTTTAGATAATATCATAAACACTATCAAAAGTTATAGAAGGTTTGCTGAAAGACGTCTGATTTAAGTACCTATTTATTGTAAATAAATGTAAATGTAAATAAATTTATTGAATAAATTTGATATTTATAGAAAAACTGTATATTAGTTTCCAAAGTAGAAGCTTCAAAGATCTATATAAGTGGTTTCATTGAATTATATTAATTTCGCAGATTTTTAATAAGCATTTGTTTAAAATTCTAAATATTGATGGCTTTGCTTCTGCAGTGCTATTCAAAAGTCCCCTCTCCCCCTCGTATCTTTTGAACGGCTACACTTACATTAATAAAATTTGGAGGGTGAAAATAAAGTGTTGTAAACTTCTCTACGAATGGTAACAGGTGACGTAATAGTAATAGATGACGTCACAGTGCCACTCAGGCCAATAATTTTAAATAGGACCTTATGACAAGTGATATCTCGTTTGAAAGGCATTGACATTGGCTACATAGCCATATTAATTTTGTTTGGGTTTAAACTAATTTTGACGGATAAATTAAATAAATACCAAAATTATTGAAATTATTTTTTTAAATTTAATTAATCGAATATCAACAATGGATTGTTATAGCAAGATCTTTCTACACATTTTATTTTTATTTATTTTTTCAGATTGTTTAATCCCAAAATTATTAACTTTTAAGTCGAGCGGTTGACAAATTTGGCCCACGGGCCGTTCACGCGTAACCACTAATTGACTACCACTGAAAATAATTTTATCTCGTAAACTTTTTAATTTACAGAAAAACTTTTCAGACAAAATTTGTAGATAAATGCATCAGCTATAAATTTTGATTTGGAAGTTTTCCTGTATATTTATTATTCAAACAATTAGAGCGATTAAACAAAAACAAAAATTATCACTCGACGATTTTCCGGAAAATCACATGCCTAACATCGTTAACTTTTTATCATGTTAAACACAACCCTTTTGAATACTCAATACTCTGAGAATATAAAAACATGAATGTGCATCACCCTGTATAATGAAATTTTGATGTAAAATGTGAAACTTTCAAATTAAAAACCGAAGTGTTGAAGGTTTTTTTTAAGGATGTACCTTTAGGAAATATCTAATTTATTCCACACTTTACATTTGAAGAAAACCCAAGTCAATGGTGGCTTTTATAAAAAGTTGGAATATATTACACTAAGGACTTTCATCGAGATCGGAGCAATCTGCGAGGGGTTACTGCCCTTTTTGTGTCTAGACTTGGGAAGGAAACGAAAGACGACCCCGAGTTAGGATTTGTGCGTACCACGTGTCCCTGTGTGTCACCCCCAATGAAGACACATGTTGGGGGTCTTCACTGATACCTACCAGCGCATGAAAGTGTAACTGTGCTTACCTTATTTAAAAGCGGAGAGGATTTTAGGATAACATTCAACTTTTCTATTTTTATGCCAAACAGTAACTTTTGAGGAGAGTGTTATATGATTTAAGTCTAATAAATCATACTTTTTTTTGACAAGAAGGATTGTGAAATTGTATCATATTTGGATTTATTTTTTGAATACAGGGTGATCAACTTGTACTCCAGAGTTTGATGTAGTCGAGCTGCTCATAGCTTACTACTTTCGTATAAAAAAGTTATAGCGATAAGGTGTTGTGTTCTTCGGATTTTTCAGCAGTACCCAAACGTTATTTTTACCTGGCTTTTGTGGTTTTTTATGAACGTATAATGAGACCAACCAGATCTATTAAATACTTCATTGTACATATGAAAACAAAAATTACTACCTTTTTCAGTTACCTTAATTATTAAAAAAAGAGAAATTTCGATTTTTTTAAACGAAAAAAACGTCTGTCAATTCTCGTGATGAAGTTAAAAATGCATAACTATTTTTCTTTTATTTTTAGTCCAAATAACATTATTGTCTATATTACAAAATAATACTGAAAACAATTATTGTCAAAAAATCTTGATTTTAACATTTACCCTTCTTCTCGTGTCATCTAGTCTTCATGTTCTATTTTCTGAACACGTTTTGAACATGTGCTTCTAATATACACTGTGGACCGAAATAAAGAAGTACATTTTTTAATTGAAAATATTTTTTTTGTTTTTCAGGCGATTTATTTTCTTTTTGCAGGGCTAATAACCTAACATGACAGTAAATTTTAAAGCAAAAATAATGTACAGGGTCGGACTAATAAAAAAATTATATAACAGTGCATTCGAGCTCGTTGCAAATAAAAACTGTTTTAGCTAAAATTGTCCTAATATGCTTTTTCGGTAGATAAACTATCCAGAACACTTCAGTAAAAAGGAAATTTTCCGAAATTACCTGATTCGCGAAATACCATTTTTTTATTAAATAACATTTTAACAAATAACACATTTATGAAAACAGTTTAGTAACTTTAAAACTTGGAGTAAAATATTATGAATGTGCTCCGAAAATTGACGGCATTTCTCCAAGAAATACCATATTACACGGCACTGGTATTATTTATTAAAAATCTTCACTTTTTCATTTTATACTTTACCATTCAACTTTTTTATATCTTTGTAAATAAAATTTCATTTTTGACGATGACAATAGAACATATTATTACACTCTGTCTCTGCCTGTTTTATTGATAAAGAAAAATCCTTTCACTATATATTTTTGTTGTCTACGGATAGTTCCCGAATGGAGGACTTGGGTCAAAGTTGCCAACTCAAAAAATATATTTTTCTTCCACTGGGGAAAGGAAACTGCAGAATTTGTCTTGGGAATGTTCTTTAATAGAACCTCGGTCTTCAAATTGCGTCATTTGATGCAAAAATCGATATTCGAAAGGTCAAGTATGATTGGCTGTATCTGCATCTAATTTCATGTCAATAATGCCAATTGCGAAATATCTCCTATCCGTAAACGATATTTATTGGTAGATATTATTGACATAAAATCAGGAGCACCAACATAAATTCCAACGAATCGGACATCATCTTTACAAATATCGATATTTGGATGCACTTGCCTATTTTAAAGAACAACTCAGTTTACATACGATATTTGCATCAAATCAAACTGAGACTCACCGAATTGAGATTTTAATGATGATCGGGTACGGGGATAACTGCAGAAGTCATGTTGAAGTGGCAAACTTATTTAGTCACAGGTATCCCGAATTGCATAATAATTCACAAAGTACTGTGTCTAAAATTCATGCGCAATTCAGAGAACTTGGACATGTCAAACCATTGAAAAGAAAACCACTCTTCGTTGAAGATGATGTGAAAGTGGATATTTTGTTAAGTGTCGAAGAGAATCCAACTTCAAGTACACGTCAAATTGCCCGTGAAAATAATGTTAGTCATACAACTGTTCTAAGATGTCTTCATAAAGAAAAACTTCATCCCTACAAATCAACTTTTGTGCAGGAGTTAACAGAAGACGATCCAGATCGTAGAATGGATTTCTGCGAAAGATTGATGAATAAGCTGAACAGAAATGAGATAGCTCTTGGTACCATTATTTTTTCTGACGAATCAACATTCACATTGAATGGAGAGGTAAACCGACAGAACTGTAGATATTGGTCAGCAGAGAATCCTAATTGAATGCGTGAGACACATACTCAGTACCCTCAAAAGGTGAACGTTTGGGCCGGTATCATAGGCGACCATATTATTGGTCCTATATTTAGATGGCAATTTGACAGCGGAAAAATATTCAAATATGCTTAGAAATGAAGTTATTCCTGCGTTGGCAAACTTATATCCCAACGCAATAGATCCTAGCTTACCGAATGAAAATGTTTGGTTCCAGCAAGACGGGGCAACACCCCATTATACTTTAATGGTAAGAACTTATTTAGATGAAATCTTCCGCAATAAATGGATTGGACGAAGAGGTACTATGTACTATTGAGTGACCAGCTAGATCGCCAGACCTTACGCCGCTAGATTTTTTTCTGTGCGGTTATCTCAAGAACTAAGTATATGCAACACAACCAACTAGCATTGTAGACCCCAAAGACAGGATAACTACAGAAATACGGAATATTTCACCTCAAACTTTAAACAAAGTTGAGGAGGAGTTCTATAGGAGACTGTGCTATTGCCAACAACTAGGTGGAGAACATTTTGAGCATTTATTTTAATGTATTAAAATCAAATACATCAGGTATTTTATGTATGTGTTTAATAACTGTAAAAATAAAAATTTCACCCTGTATAATTCATAATTGACCATACATTATTTAGTTTGTTGGAATCGGTTCATTAAGAGGATTTCAAAAATATGCAAATATACAGGGTGTTTCATTAAAAAAAAACACCGACTATGGCATACTTGCGTGAATCACCCTGTACATTTAAATTTATGTTTACATAACGCACAACTCAACTCAAAAGTTGACGTGTCTCGGCATTTTTTATAATTTTCTAAAATAATGACAAAGAATTTTATTCCATAAGTGGTTTCCACACTGAATAAATATTTCGAGTATCTAATTCAAAGTAAGAAATACAAAATTTTCTAATAAAAATAAAAATCAAATACTTGATGTTTTTGAAAAAAATGTAACGGTGCCTTCATTTATATTGATAGTTGTTGAAATTGCATTAATGTTTCGGCAAATAGATGAAATTTCGCATCATTGTAGATACCTACTTGTTTGGTTTGAAACAAAATTCATGTGTTCAATAATCTGAATATTATGTTAGTGCTGTACATGGAGATCGAAAATAGGAAACTAATTTCTCAACGTTCACCTTTTAAGGGGAGAAAACGAAAACATATGCCACGTGTCGTACGTCCCCCTTGTTTTGAGATCGTGTTAATTTTTTCAAGATTGTTAAATGAGTACGTGGGGATTGACTGGTCTTAAAAAAATCATGTAAGTTCAGTATCACCTGGCACATGGTAAAATGTAAAAAATTGCTGTTTTGTTCATAATAAGGGTGAGAGAAAGATTGATGTTATCCAAAGAACACTCGCGTTCAATAATACGGGGTTAAGATGTAAATACATAATTCACTTTCTAATATAATTTTTGTATAAATATCTGCCTCAGGTTCTCATGAACGTGATAAAGAATCCTTGAATAAGGAATTTAAGATCCGAACAGAAGATGCTTATACGTGAGATGTTTAACTAAATTATGTAGAAAAATATTCCTGGTTTTACCAGTTTCATAATATCCTTCCGAATAGCTTGAAATCCTATACAATATACAATTTGCATGTATCAAGTAAAAATTCGTCGGATTGAAAATAAATTATTATTGGTCTAAACCAGAGGCTCTCAAACATTTTTACGTCATTGACCACTTCCCCGTTTTCCGGTTTATCTAACTTGGAAAGTTTTTGCAAAATTCATAATTTTCGAATGTGTTTTTGACTGAAAGATTCGAATATCTAACTATGGTGCGTTTATGTCGCGAGCCGCAGGCTAGGGATTCATTCATTCAAACGTTTGGATGTGCTCAACAGCCCGGGCACTTGACCTAAGTCATTGTACCATT
>CAJUYI010003681.1:0-21914 GCA_910591695.1 Galerucella pusilla | reverse complement strand
AATAATGAATTTATTCCATTTGGCTTTTACACACTGTATATGAAAACCTGGCGAGAAACCGATTTTCATTGAAATAATTCGATTTTTTCTCGTTGATTTATTAAACAACCATATCCCAAAAATTGAATCAGTCTTTTTTTCAAGTAATAAAAACTGAATTCCAATGACATATTGTATACAACATAGAAATTTTTTTTCCAGAAATCTCATCTTTAGACATACCCAACAAGATTTTCTTGAAACTAATCAAATTTTTATATTATCATTGTCCCTATTTGTCCTACTCTTTTGAAATTAATACAAAACTCTTTGATTAATTAACCTAGACAATAATTGAACTTTATCTCAGTCCTTCCAAAGTGTGCATATACTGCTATCAGTTAGTTTCATTTAAAACCATAAAAAAAATCTTTATTTTTTAAAAAGACTACTCAATTTTTAGTGGATCAAAATGAACATCATCTTGTAGATGGCACTTTGATGCAGAGGAAATGGAATTTTTCTTTAGTGGGACCGAACTTTGAAAATAGCCACTGAGCTCGGATTCGAAGAAAATTTTTCTTAACATTAATCTTTTTTTTTATATCAAATTTTCAATCCAAAATTCTGATTTTTGGTAAAACTGGATACAAATTTCGAAAGTGGAGAACATATGTATTCAATTCGTGTGTAAAGTCCTTTTTTTGACTCATGTGATTGTAGCACTTGCCTGTCAATATTCACATTCGTCAAAAAAGAGTTACTTCTCGCACTTGCATAATTAACTCTTTTATTTTGACAAATGTTAAGAGAAATTTTATTGATACTTGGGGAATGTAGGTAATATTTTTGTTGGAACTAGTTATACTTCTTTCAATAAAATATTGATAATAAGAATAATACAGGGTGGCAAAAATGCTTTTCTCAGTTAATTTTAAGATTTTGGATATAAAAACGTCAAAATTTAAAGATAGGGTATTAGGGCCTTGGAAATAATAATATGTTATCCATTTCGATGTATTTTCTAGAGAGCGCCACAAAAGCTATGTCGTTTGTGTTATCTGTGAGATCAACTTATTTACTGTTAATGGTCTCCCTCTATTTATTGGAAAATATTGAAACGACACAACGACAAAAAGGTATACTTACCTATCATTAGTCTCAAAAGTTACTGGTTTCCAAGATATTCGCATATTCAAGCCCCCCTTCATCATTTTCATTTCATTTATTAGCGAAAAATAATAATGTTAGAAGGAGCTGATTTCAGCAAATGGATTTGATTTTTCGATCTTATTCATTATTGACAAAACTTCACTTATTGGAATTGAAATAATAACACTAAAAATAATTCATTGGTAAAATAAGCCACTGTCCTAATATACATCGCTTTTATTTTATTTTTAACGTTTCGGTGTTCAACCTGAAGTCGTTTTCAAAAATCACAATTTTAACTATACAAAACATGTTATTCCAAAACATTAGTTAGACACCAAAAATTATTTTTAAACTTAATAATGCCACAAAAAGGAATATATTATGAATCATATGATAGTAAAGAACGAATAATACAAAGAGTTGAAGTGAAATTGCGGTTTCACAGTAGCTGAAGTAAAAGAAAATTCAGTATTATGGCACTGTATAAATTGAGAATTTTCATTATACCTCCATTTGTTTGAGAAAGGTACTGTGTTAGCGGAACGCCTCACAACTTTAATTTTAATGTAATGTAGATTTTAATCAATCAAATTGTTTGATTTCATCATAGAATATAATATCGCTATACTCACTTTAACATATTATTAAAATATTTTAGATTACCTACTAAAACTATGAAAACAATTTAATAACGAAAAAAGTTTAAGACCATACTAAAAATTGGCATTTGAATCTTTTTAAAAATCTCTATCTATTACTTTCAGAATATGTACTCCTTGACATAAGTGTTGTTATAATATATAGGGTGATTGATTAGTGTGATAAAATTCAATACCTCATTATTTGTCCTTTGAGGTATCAATTTGAGGATTCGAGGGCTTATAGCCATCACCAGTCTTCACATTTTAAAATTATTTACAATCTTACGGAGTGTTCCAGAATGCTGTGTCATATGAAATTTACATTTTTTTAATGAAACACCCTATATTTCATTGCATATTTGGAATTAGCTTGACCTTCCCATTACAATAACATAGGGTTGTGATAGTTCTACGGGTAATCTGAAAAGTTATAACCAATTTTCCAAGCGAAAATCAAGAATAAAAATCTGTTGCTGCCAAAAACAAAATTAATGTTTTGCTGGCAGTTACAGAGAGCCCACACACAAGTATAAGAAATATTCCTAACAAACCACGGTATGCAAAGAATCTTTGACAAAAAAAGATCCACTTTCACCTTTCACCACAATCCATATAACATGGTGACACACAGTCAAACTAAATGGTCGTTGAATGTGTGGGGAAGTTTAGTTGGTGAATATGTAGTGGGACCATATTTTTATGAGGAACATTTGAATGCTGAGTTGTATTTAGATGTCCTAATGATCCAATTACCTCTTTTATTGGAAGAAATCCTACTACGTTCACATCATTTAATTAATGGTGAACTGAATGAATGATTTCCTGGAAAGTGGATGGGAAGAAATGGTCCAGTACAGTGGCCACCAAGGTCACCAGAGCTCAATAAAATGGACTTACTTCCGTGGGGTCACATTGAGAATGAGGTGTACAAAAGTACCTCCAACAACAAAGCATAACATGATAGAGAGAATACGGAATTAATTTTGGAATGTTTCTATAGAAATGCATCGTGATGTGAGTAACTCTTCCAATTATCGCTTTCAAGCATGCATGAATGTCTTTAGAGGCATTTCGAATACCTATTGTAATAATCAAGACGTGTGCGTATACTGTAGTAAATAGGATAGTTTTTTATTGTTTCGTTCCTCTAATTCATTTGTAATATACCAGTTTTTCCTTTGTATTTGCAATTCAAATTCTACAGTACCAAACAGCAATGATAAAATGTCAGTTTTTGACAAATGAATCATAGAATAAATCATAGCCAACTCAGAATTAATTGTTAAATGATTGGATATAATCAATGGTTTGCATGAAAAAATCAAAATATCTCAAAAACTAATAATTTGAGGTAAAGGGAATGCCTTTATAAAATAAGAAGTATGTTGGTGGTACTCACATAATGAGATGATCCATTTGGAAAAACCAAGAGAAGAATGTATTCGTATTTCGATTATTAACGAAATAAAAAATTTTCTATATTTTTCACTACTATTCGAATGCTTTGGCAGCAACAGATTTTCATTTTTGAATTTTTCTTACATGGTACAGGGTATTGAACTTGTTACGAATTTTGTGGGCAATTGGTTTCAACTTCCTGAATACCCCGTAGAACACATAAAACCTTATATGATTGTAATGAGGAGGTCAAGCTAATTCCAAATATGCAATAGAATGAAGGGTGTTTTATTGAAAAAAATGTAACTTTGATATGGCACAGCATTATGGAACAGCCTGTAAGATCGTAAATAACTTTAAAATGTGAAGACTGATGATTGCTATAAGCCCCTTAAATTTTCAGATTGTTATCTCAAAAGACAAAGGAGGCACTGAAATGTATAACACTAATCAATCACCCTGTATAGGAATAACACCCAAATTTCAATAAAATATATCATTTTATTTCACATTACAATGACCACAGTTTTCTATTTGGATGGAAAATATTTTCATAGTCTGGTTCATGTCGCCATCTAGAAACGACTAGTCGATGCATAAGTCAATACCTAAGCCATAGCCCCGCCTACTTTTCCACCACTACGCATTCTGTCGGCACCACTATCATCCGGTCTCACTAAACTACAGTAGAGGAACATATATATATATATATATATATATATATATATATATATATATATATATATCTATTTTTAAACGACTCATAGCATCAATTATTTTTAGGTTGATATGGATTACGACATTGCTCAGTTGGAAAAAATTATTTATTTTTTTCAATAGTTATTGTATCGTTTGAATAAAAAAATTCAAAAGAAGCATTCAAAGGAAAACAGTAAACATTAGTGGTTGTAGAAAAAACATTTTTGAATGCCAATTGAGGCTACTGAGACTACTCAGTTTAGAACCACAGAGTGTGCTGTAATTTATTTACGTATCTAATAAACGTCAAAATTGGAATAACTTCTTGTTTGTTATAGTTTGAACGTTGTAAGACCAAAATTTACTATTGTGTTGATATTG
Organism: Galerucella pusilla; assembly: GCA_910591695.1. NCBI lineage: Eukaryota > Metazoa > Arthropoda > Insecta > Coleoptera > Chrysomelidae > Galerucella > Galerucella pusilla. The sequence continues at coordinate 17,661 of CAJUYI010003681.1, read as the reverse complement.
AAGTTACAATGGTTTATTCTTCAGAAGAAAGAGTTAAAATGATTTTCATTTATGGTGCTAGTAAGATCCGGATAAAAATGTTTCGCGTGTTTATGTGCTACAACTTGTGCAAAAGTTCAAACAATCCGATGCAATGCGAAACGAAATACGTCTAGAGTGTTGAATGAAGTCGCTCATATTTGAGTGTTGGGCCATTTTGGGGTAGATCCAACTACTTCTATTGGGAAAATTTCACAAATAACTGGAATATTAATAGGCTCAATACATAAGGTAACAAAAGTAAATTAGTTCCATCCCTATAAATTGCAAAAACTTCAAGAGCTGTACGAAGATGACCTGGATCGAGTGCATCGAGTGCAATTTTGCGAAATAACCCAATTTACAAAAAATATTGGCTTCTCGGATGAGTGTACTTTCTTCCTAAATGGTCTAGTGAATAAGCAAAACTGTCATTACTGGTCAGATTAAAATTTCCATCTATTCCGGTAAGGTCATACGCAGTAACCCCAAAAAATAAATGTTTGGGCGGGGATTTTAGGCAACACCATAATAGGTCCCTCATTTATAAATGGTACTCTTACCGGGGAGCTTTATTTAGATATGCTTCGGAACACAGTTGACGTACTGATCACTGAATATTTGGAAAATCAAATAGATCAGCACGGAAATCTTTTACTCCAAGAAGACCAAATACACTTTCAACAAGATGGAGGATCGAGAAATGAGTGTATGTGACAACTAAGGAATATGCTAGAGAGATTATTAGTTATCCACATTAAGAAAATGGACATATTGGAACAAGAAAACGATGGATGTTATTTATACAGGGTGTCCAGGAACTTGATGCCAAAAATTTGGGAGCAAATAGAAGAGGTCAAAATAATGTTAGAAGTTCAAATAAATTTTTGTCATACGAGCCTTCGTTTCCGAGTTATAGACCTCTAAAGTTTCGAAATAAAAACCTTTGTTTTGTCATAATTTCTAAACTATACATTGGAATACTATAAAATTCCAGTGACGGATTGCATACATCCATGTCCTGTGTTTGACGGTATAAATGAATCTACATTACGTACAGATAAGCAGAGACGGCTTGTGCCCATTGGTTAATAATCCGTAATTTTAATAGGGACCATCTGAATAATATTTAAATTTCAAAAATAAATTTTCCAATCCATTTACTAATGAAAATGTACTCTTGTTTGAACTCGATAAAATTAAGGGTTTAGGAGAAATTTGAACTTTTAGATCTGATCGCCATATTTTGTAAAGACAGACATTCTGAAGAGAACTATCAATAATTGTCACAATTTAATTTGTCAAAAACAAATGTTCACAATATTCTCCAGGAGCAGCTTCTTCACCCCTTTCATATCCAGAAAGTACATGCCATGGATGTAGAAGATTATCCAGCAAGACTTGCCTACGCTCGCTGGTTTTTAGATACACAACGGAATGATAATGCATTTGTTGGAAAAGTTTTGTTTACGGATGAAGCCCGAATTTTTGGCATCAAGTTCCTGGACACCCTGTATATGTCAAAGAAGGATTTGACTGTAGTTAAATAAATTTGTGAATACTGTAAAATTTGTCAATTAGCGAAGGAAAAAAATTACCATAATTATACAACTGCTAAATCTATTATTTCCAAGAAACCATTACTGATAGTAGCAATTGATTTTATAGGAAATTTAATAGAAAGTACAACAGGTAATAAAAATTCACTGGTAATGGTGGATGTGTATAGCAAATAAAAGTTTTTCCATGTAAGCATACAAATGCAAAGATTGTCATAGAATGCTTAAAAACTTATATAAAAGAATTTGGAAGTCCAGAGAAAATTATACTTGACCATGCTACAGTGTGAGTGAGAACCGAGTGTCCGTAGTGTACAGACTGCTCTTTAAAATACATAACTTTGTGCTACAGTTTTATAATACTCAAATTCCGCAGTAAGTGTAGTTTGTTTTGTACTACTGAACTAGTTTAATTATCGACGTTAAAAAGATCTGAATCTCATACAAATGTCTTCAGCCTCGTTGTGCTTATACTGCAAGAATGTGCTATTGGAGATCGATAGTCAGGGGGTCTATTCTCGAATGTCGAACAAAATATGTCGAATTCGACATTTGTCGATGAAAATTGTCGCACAAATTGAAATTGTGGTATTCTCGATTGGTTTCGTCTTCCAATTCGCATGCGACATATTTTGTCGAATAGCATGAGCTGGCAACACCGATTTAACGATTATCAAATATGTTCTATGCCACTGTGACATGTGTTGTGGGTGTTATCTATGGTTGTGGGCGTCCAGTGTTTTGGTTTCTTGAACATTATATTTTTGTTTGTGAAGCTTGTGTTATTGTTGTTTGTAAAGATTACGTTGAAAACTTTAAATTATGGCATTGGAAGAAAAAAAAAAGTTATTGCACACAATCCCAAAAAGAAACTCTCATCAATTTAATGAAACAAGAAGAAAACGAGCCCCTTTTATCTGGCAAATTTTCTACAACCTTTTCATACAAAGAGGCAAGAAGTAAGTGGCAAAATATTGCCTCAATTTTAAATTCAGCCCCAGGTGCTTCTAAAGACTGGAAACAATGGAAAAAGGTAATAATAATAACCACTTAATTGTTGACAGAAACAGATAGATAATAATTTTTCATTTCCAGACATGGCAAGATCTTAGACGAACTCATATTGAGTACAATTGCACCCAGTGCAATTACTGGTGATATGAATATAACTGAAACGCCCATCGATTTTCATTTTGAATTTAATGATGAAAGAGATAAACTGATCGTGACTGACATAAGAGAAGAATATGTTCAATCAAATGAGATTGTGAATGAAGATCATATTTATTCTAAAGAAAATATTGTCCCTGTCTCCTCATCCTCACATCCAAAAAAAGGACCTTAGCAAGTCAGCGGTTGGAAACTAGTGCTTCTGCAGCAACTACTCTTGCTGAAGTGAGTCAGAGTACACTAAAACTGCAAAAAGAGTATTATGCTACAAAAGTTCAGTTACTTGAAAGACAAGTTGTTGCAATAGAAAATCTGGTGGACTTCTTTACAAAGAAATAATTTTTAGTGCTCTAAGTTTATGTAGGTACCTGATGTGTTATTTTTGTTTTCTAGTTTCTTTAAGTTTATATATTTGTAAGAAGTTAATTTTTTTTAAGATTAACTGTTTTTTAGTTTCACTTTTAAAGTTTATGTTACTCTGGAGTTAAAATAGTTAAATGACAGGTAAAAAAATGCAGTATTATTTTTGTTCTAAGTTTATATACTTGAAGCATGTTTTGTTAATCTTTTCAAACTAGTTTTTTAGGTTTAACTTTTGTTTTCTAGTTTTATTTTTGAAGTTTATTTTATTTTTGAGCTGAATGATATGTTGAAAATAAAAATGCGGTTTAGTTTTAACATATAATAAAATGTGATAAAAAAATAAATCAATTCATTTTACATATTATTGTTTAATTTATCTATAATTATTAATAAGCCTCCTCTGTAGCCTCATACCCTGTGTTAGTAATGGGTTCCTTTGCGCATTTTCGTTTTGGTTTTGATCAATATGAGGAAGAAGACCAAAATCTACTTCTTCTAACTCTTCATCTGGATTTAGTAGTAGTTCGACTCTATTTTGTATACACATATTATGCAGCACTACGCAAGCATTTATAATCAACGATGCTTCGGTTGGTGAATAATGCAATGTTCTGTGCTTCAGTAAGCACCTGAATCTCATCTTCAGCAAGCCATTACACCTCTCTATTGTGCACCTTGCTTTTTTATGTGCTTCATTAAATCTTACTTCTTCGTCCGTAAGAGGGTCAGCCATTGGTGTAATGAGCCATGGGTGAAGAGGATATCCAGAATCACCTAAAAATAAAAGAATGAAATAAATCATAACTGAGAAATGTTATTCTGGGTGTGTTTCATTTAAAATAACTGTATGACCCTTTATGATAGATAATTGTTTTATATAATAGTAAATTAAACTCAAAAATTGACCTGTTTCGGGATTTTTTCATATTACTATTTATTTAGCTAATAATTAATTTGAGTGTTACGTTATATATATACTTAGTATAAATTTTTACCTAAAAGAAAATACCCCTCATTTCCTCTTTCATGGAGTTGTTCCAAAAATTCCCTCACATTGCAGTTATTCCAAATATAGGAATCATGGGTATCTACTTCCAGGATATTTTGCATTTACATGAATTATCTTCATATTTTCATCACATATCTGAAATGTAGGTAGTAGAATAATAATTTATCACCTACTTATAACTTACCAGCTGAACATTTATAGAGTGATACTGTTTTCGGTTTACGAAAATATGTTCAGGTGCCAATGGATCATTCTTTTTTGGAGGTACAATTGCCACATGGGTGCAATCAATACAGCCCACAATTCCTGGCATTCCAAAAATGTTGTAAAATCTAAAACCAAGTGAATTAGGTACAAATCCAACTTTTATTATTAATAAAAGAAACCTGTTTCTTAAACTGTTAAGCTCATTCACATTTCTGGGAAATTTTACAAATCTTGCAAGAATCTCTGGAGCATTGAGAGCTAATGTTATTTCACTAACACATCTGCTCACTGATGCCTGCGACAAAGCAAAAATTTTATTATCTCCCACACTACCCTGGTAAGATCCTGTTGCATAGAAATGCAGTGCCACAAGAACCTAGAGAACAGAATAAAAGGTTATCAGAAAATAATGTATTAGATATATAGATATAGATAGACTATATCTATAAGAAGTCAATTCGAATGGCATAAAAACTTCAACTAGATACAGAGGGCATACACCAGGCAGATTGAATTATAGATAAGAAATTCATACTAGGTCTAATAATCAATTTTATATGGGGAGTTTTATAATATGGTATTAACAAAAAAATTATCAGACCCGGTACATGGGTTCGGATTGACTTCCTATAGACTGGTTTGTTACTATCATAAAAAAGTATCATGCTTACCTTTTCTTCAAGTGATAGTGCAGAGGAGCGATGTCCCTGTACTACAAATGGTTCCAAAATAACAATTAATTCACGCACTAATTCTTTACTTAACCTAAATGTTTTTATAAATTTCTTATCTGAAAATAATCTGAAAACATCTTGAAATATTCCTCTTCTATTTCGAGGCTGTTGATAATTCTCTTGATTTTCCAAATTTTCAATTGCTTTCAATAAAGCTGCCATTCTACAAAAACGAATCTCTAACAAACCAATCTATCAAGCTAACCTTTTAAATCTGCTTTGTTCTTGTTATGATTAATATCCTGTCAGTTACTGTCGAATATTTCATGTCGCGTTCGACATGCGACCGCTTCAAACCACTCTACAAATTATCTATCGAAAATTTTCGAATGCGAGAATTCGAGAATAAGGAATTACGTTTTTTGTTCGACAATGTAAAAATCTCGCATGCGACAAAATATGTCATCGTTTGAGAATAGACCCCCAGGTCACTTGTTCCGGTTGCAATAAAATATGTCATGAAAGATGTGTTCGATCAGAATTAGACAGTGACAATGAAATTCCGCTATCATTTGAGAACTGGAATTATGCGAATTGTCCAAACCTTTCTAATACAATCACTGCTTAGATTAAATCACCTGTCTCTCCATCATCGTTGTTTAATAATAATCAGTTCAATTTAATCATGGAAAAATTATTAACTCTCACGGATACTGTAACGGAACTAAACAGCAAGTTATCTATACAATCACAAGTGCTCGACAAGTGCATTGAGGATATATCTGCCTTGGCGATGAAAATACACATCTTCGTGAAAAAGTTGAATCCTTGGAAAAACTGGTGAGTTCGACAACAACTTCTTCTCAAGATGATGTATATTATGAAACTAATCAACGTTTGAAACGGGAAAAAAATGTTCTCCTCCTGGGAATTCCTCAAAAATTAACTGGAAGATGACGCTTGCATAATTAAAGAAATAATTCAGCACTTATCTCCAAATTCTGTGAATTATATCCACTACGGCTATCGCCTTGGAAAAAATAGATATCATGACAAACCTCGTATTTACCGTGTTATATGTAGCAATTCTGAAGCTGCCTTTGATGTCTTGATAGACAAGAAGAAAATTCCTTGTAATAGAAAAATATTTTGACAGAGCCAGTGGTGGTTTATCAATTTTGTGTAATCCCGCAATGCACTCTGTCTGTATTGATAAATCACCTTGGTGGATTTTTTGTTTAATATCTAGCGATAAGTATAAATTTGTGTGATGTTTACTTAAATCCTAGTTTGAATATTACATATTTACTCGCACTATTTCAGGAGGTTTTCTCTGATATCCTATATATGACGCTTTGTAGTGGATAAATAGGTGGTGTTGCGGGTCACTTTGAGGATCATCTCAAGAGGAATGAAACAACTACTAGCACTGGGATATGTTTGATTTATTTACTAAATACATTACACTACTTACTAAACTAATACTATGCATAAGCACCTGGCCGTATATAGCATACTTATACGTAATGGTTGATAATTACTAGAATAGAATAGTCTTCTTCAAGTATTCTGCATCGACTTTGGTCGAGCAAAACAGATAAATACAAAATTGTTTTTGTCTTGCATCACGCTTGAACTTGACAATAAAGGCGGTGTACTATCTCCCCCCCATAGTCACTCTTGATGGATAACTTGTTTGGCGCTCTCGAAAGAGAAGGTATAGAACTTCAAGCGTATGCAGACGACGTTGTCATCTTGGCAAGGGTAGCATATCGACGGTGTCAATGCAATACCTCGTATCTACCATAATTTTGATAATTCAGATATTTAGCGCTATTTGTTCATATTTACACAATGAATCGCTAGATGGTGCTACCTACCAGATAAGTTAATTGCCGTTTCTGTGAAGCGCCCAAATGAAATGCAATACCTCGTATCTACATTAAAACATGGTGGATTGTGCGTGTAAACTGGTAAGTGCCGACTTTGTGATTAATTTATAATTTACAATTAAATTGATTTTACTGTTAAAATGTGTTATTTAGATTGGTGTTGTCTCGAGATTCAATACATAGTTGGTGTATTATCGAATTTATAAAGTTTAAAACAAATGTTGGGTTATTTTATCATACATGCAGATACGTGTTATTGCATTTGACAAAAGTTCAGCATTCTCCAGCAGATACGTGGTATTGAATGATTTTACAATAACAGTTTTTTCAACATTTATTCGCCTATTTTTTTGAAATCAAATAAATATTTTTGTTAACACGGTAGAAATTGTACCTTCTTTCTCTTTCGTAACAGCCATTGTTAAATCAAAAATTAATTATTGACAAATCAATGCAAAAATTAATAATTATTGAATTATTAACTTGGCAATAATTAATGACATTTAAAAGAATTAGGAATAATAAAAGAGGCAACTTTAAATTGAAAAAAGTCGAATTGCACGTTATTCTGGAACAGTGATTTGTTTTAGGCTTAACTACTAAAATTGTTGGCGATATGGCTTTCCAAACCAGAACCGAAAAAATGCTGACTATGTGCAATGTAAAATTACCAAATATAGAGAATAGTGAAGCAGAGACTACAACCTGTGATATTAGAAATGTTATTGTGGAAAAATTACCGGATATAAAAATGAAAACGAGGACGTCACCCAAATGATAAAAAAATGCCAAACTGGTCTTTTTGGAGGATGAATGTTTAATAAATGACAATGAAACTCAATACACACTTGAACATAGACAGATTGTATATCAGATAGAAAGCGGTCAAAATGAAAACATGGACAACAATCAATCGGAATTGGAATATGAATGTGATCTGGATCGAGATGTAAACTCAGGAGTTACTCAGAATAAGTTTGATGAAGACCAACCTATCAATGGTGACAAAGATGAAAATGGACAAACTTAACAACCTGGTATCAGAAGAAAATTTACGTCCGAGGTTTGGTTATTAAACGAAAAACACAAAGAATAACATCTCAGGCTGAAACTTCTAGACGGTCAGGCTCATTATTTTACCATCTAAATATTGGAGATAAAAATGTACCTGTTTGCAACAGTATGTTTTTAAATACCTTTGGGTTGAAAGAATGGACAGTGAAAAACTGGATAGTCAAGTCTGCTTATGAAATGTCAGTAGCATCTCCAGCAGCTACTCGTTCACCACGATTGTAGCATGAAGAAAGTGTTAAATTTCTTATAGACTTTTTGGAAGGCCTTTCAAAATTACCAAGCCATTACTGTCGCAGAGAAACCAAAAAGCTGTACTTGGAACAAACTTTTACCACAATTATTCAAAAATTTTTAGTAAAAGGCCACACAAATATGGAGTGCGATAGCGTTCACGCTACAATTGAAAAAAAATTAAAAAATAAAACTATATCTATTCCAAACGATTATCATCGAATTACTGTAGAAGCTCGAATTAACCCTAAACCTTATGAAGTAGTAAGTCCAAATTTCGAGTTTTTCCGTAGTTTTAACGTAGATCAAGTTTATGACTCTATTCGTCCTGGGAAAAAGCCTAATGACCCACAGTTACCGATATACGTGTTTTAAGATACGAAAATGGTCAGATTACCTACAAAGTAGATTATGACAAGGAATTTGCTCCTTTGCCCCATCGACGCAAAATAGTAAATATGAGAAAAACTAAAGATTTTCCACAGTTAGATTCTGGAAAATTTGCAATAACAAAAAAGAAATACGATCATCTGCAGGAAATTAAATCAAAATTGTTCGAAAATTACTAGTCTTTTTATGACAATTTGTTGTATGAATGAGGTTTTTTATATTGTTATTATTATAAAATTAAGACTTAGATTTTTATAGTTCATTTAAAAACCAGGAGGAGTAATTTGAAAAGCCTCACTCACACCACTAAAAGTTACCAGATTAGTTACTAAAGGGTGTGTTCCGAAAACGTAGTCAACAGTCGTGTTCCAAATATATTAAATATGCCTTGATAGCAAAGACATTAATCATAAGTCGATTTCTGCTCTGATCTGCAGTATATTTTTCAGATCTACCTACGCATTAAACAAAATGTAAGACTATTTTCTGTTTCGTTTCTTATTCAAACATAAGAAGATTCAGATTCACATCGACAACAAACAAATTATGGTCATTGTTGATGGTGGAGAATTACAGATAGTCAAGTTACTTCAATTATATTTATTACAATTAAATTGAAAAGAATATGACAATTGATAATATGTTCTGGCAATAACAATACTACAAAATTAATAGCATTGTAGAGCAATATGTAGTATTAATTTAAACATTTCCAACAGTTATCTTTACGTTGCCGGATTAAGTGTAATAAACCAATTTTCAAATACTTCTGAGATACCTTATTCCTTCTTTTCAACTTCAAAAACCAATAATGTATTTTCTACCAAACCCATTCTTTTCTATATTGTTTTATATCTTCCATGGCATGTTCTTCCGATGAACTTTGACGATTTCTTTCCAAATATGTATATAAGAAATAAATAGTACCTACATTTGACTCATCAAAAGGTGACACAGATAAATTTAATTTGTTTCAAGAAAGTCTGAACGTTTCTTTGAAGCTTGCAAAATTTTGTCCAGCACAGATAACATTTTTATTCTTCTAACGACATTTTTTATTCACTCATCACAATTTTTCAAAAGTCCTGGTATTCCACCAATATTTTCTGCACTATGTTCCTCTACTTCAGTATTCCCTTAATACTCGCTAAGCCGACTTTACTAATTAAAAAAAAAGTGAACTAATAATGTACCCACTGCTTGAGAATACTTTTGGTTTTTCATCCAATATTTATTTATTTATCTGTCAGAACTATCAAAAATGAAAACTATCAGCTGATGTCAATATTAAAAAGTGTTGTGTGAAACTGGGCTGAATCTGACCAATCAGAGGTCTACAGAATTGCCAACTTAAATTCAAATCACTCCTCCTGGTTTTTAAATGAGGTATAGTGTGCGTTGATTTATTTTTTACTTAAAAACTGTTTATTTTAGTTAAAATTAATCTATTTTTCATGTTCATTCAAATAAAATAAATCCAACAGCTACTTAAAAAGATTCTTCATTCCCTGTTTGCAAATACCTCGTATCTTTCAACTTGATATTTTTATTTTATTTTTTATCTCCCTTTTATAGATTATCCCGTCAAATTCAACAAATAATGTTTTTATAAGTATTCTGAGACAATTATTGTTGCATTCGAGATTTAATCTAAAAAAAACAGTTAATTGGTTAATAATGCGTTTTTTTATTTCCTGACAAATTGACATGTGAGTAGATACGTGATATTGCATTGACACCGTCGATATAATATCCTTCAAAAGACGTTGGACGATGTCCACAGTTGGTCTCAGAGGTTCCCTTCATTAGGAGAAGAAAGTTGGAGAATCTTCCACCACTTTCCTACAATGGTAAGATAATTCCATTTGCAGCGGAAGTAAAATATTTGGGGATTATCCTAGATATGAAACTTACTTGGAACGCTCACTTGGAAAAAGTGCAATGAGGCCAGACTATCCTTGTGGACCTGTGTCAGGATCTGTAGGAAATATTGGGGCTTGGGACCCAAACAAATCTATTGGATATATGTGATGATCGTTGGACCAATGATCACATATGGAGCCATTGCCTGGTGGCCAAAAGCTTTACAGCGACCGGCTCAAGCAAAGCTCTCTGGTTTACAGAGACAGGCTTGTCTGGCAATTACTGGTGCTAGTGAACACTGACAGTCACAGTATTCTGGGAATGACCTCTGACATAATGCCTCCAATAGTAAACTACGACCTGTCTTATACCGTCCTAATTCCAAATAGAGATGAATGGGTCCTCCGTGAGAATTAAGTATTAGAGCAGACAGCTATTGGTACACAGATAGAACTGGGAAGTAATCGATTACAGTAGTCGATTACATTTGCCATAGTTTGTGGTCGTAGTCGATTACTTTTTTCAGAAGTAATCAGTAATCGGTAATTGATTACAATTTTGGTGTAATTTTGTGATAATTTCAATGATTACTGTTGAAAAGTAGTCATGATTACCATTCTATGATTACATCTCTTCCACGATAAAAGAAAAATATTGCAGATTTAAAATGATTACCCAGTTCTAAAAAAAATTCATCGAATACACTTGTCTTCCCTCATCTGCTCCAGTGGAGCGAATGTTTTCGTTTGCTTCTGTTATAGATGCTCCTGGGCGGAATGCGTTAAACAATGAAAATTTAGAAAAAATAGTCCTGATGAAGGCTAATTCTCGTGAATATTTTGAATAAGAAATCTACCTACTTAAAAGATATTTTTTGTATTATCATTAAATTATTGTTCGTTCTTATTTCATTTAATATAGTGATGTAAGAAGAAAAATAAGTTCGTTTTTAGTTGATATTATTTTAGTTTTTTCAGAAAAAGTTCGCTCTTAGTTCATTCAGTTTAGTATTGTTAGTATTATAGGCACATATCTTATTATACAATTATATTGTATTTTGTTTTGTTTCTATTAAGAAGTAATTATTGTTTGAATAAGAAATCAATAAATATTTCTTTTGTGGAATTGGTCTAATCAGTCGGCTTTAAGATAATTTTAAATTGCGTTACATAGGTTTAATGAGGTAGGCTGATGATGAGGCTGAGGTAGAGTGTGTAACTGTTGAAAACTTATTAAGTTAAAATTGTAATCGCAAGCGGCTTTGAAAGCACTTAGCTCTCACCGTGTAACGTCGAAATTGGTTTATACTGCCAAAAAAGACTCTCCTCAATAAGAGATAAAAGTATTGCTGGTCTGGATCCCTGGCCATTGTGACCTGGAAGGAAACGAGAAGGCAGACTCTTTTGCAAGGGAGGGTGCCGCACGTGTTTTTATCGGACCAGAATCTGTGTAAGTGTTTGAGATGGTCTGGGATGGTGTCCATAAACCACAGAGGGTATAGAAGGTCTAGATATTAATCTGGAGGAAAAGTCCATATTTCCAGCTTAGCATCATTAATAAACCGTATAAGTAGGTTAGGTTAGAACCTACAATTGGCATCGCAATAGGTTTTGCCAAATAAACACTTAATACCTAGACAACAAGAAAAGCTTAAGACTTATGGCATAATTTACCAGGATTGGTTCATTCAAAGGCGTTTATACATCCTTTGAAGAATGTCTCCAAACAAATGTTAGACTATAGCAGGCATGACCTACGTGGTCTAACAGGCCACTGTCATCTGAATCATCATATGCTAAAACTGTCGGAAGATCCGACTTGCCGTCTTTGTCTGGAAGATGATGAAACAGCAGAGCATATAATTAGTGCCTGCTCCGCCGCGGCTCGAATTAGGTATCTGATGTTTGGCAGGGTCTCTCTCTCGCCCTCGGACCTGAAATATCATTCACCGAGTAAACTAATCGGCTTTGTTAAGAAACTGAATTTGTTTGGTGAAATCTGAATAAGTGTGAGCCACAATAGACTCTTGCCACTCGCATTTGAAGGACTTATCGACTCACTCACCACAAACCTAACCTAACCCAGCCGGGAAGGTGACGTGAAATCACATCATTATTGGTCTTCGTCGCCGGGTGACTTAATTTTGACGTCATATGTAGGTGGTTTTGTCACTAAAATAAGCCAAGTCCCCATTCAACCATATTTCGAAGGCATATCCAGATCTATTTTGTAACCAAAATATAAAATGTCACTAAACCTTCCCATTTCTACGCCAAAATTTGGTGTTAATTTATTACAATCATAAGACGTCACTAATTCGTCTGAAATTTGACGTCATTTGAGGTGTATTACGACACGTAGAAATGACGTCACAGATTCAACTGGATATCGACGTCATTTTTAGGTGAATTCAGGGACGAAACTTATAAGTCGCAATTAGATCATTCCAATTTTCGATGACATCACAGGATAATATGATATGACATATCTGAGTGAATTTTTATTTTATATGATGTGTTGGGATCACGAACGTCTAGCGACAGCCCTTTTGTTTTGCCTCCGCTTTAGATTGTAGGCAACCAAGTTTAAACGATGTGGAAGGAAACATACCAGATATGGAGGAAATTGTATGAATTTTTCGAATTGTGTGTCAACTCTGTTCTTTCCAATATATTATGCTGCATCTAGTTTTCTCTCGTTACTTACCTATTTGATTTATAAGCACATGTAAATCTTTTTTTGAGAAAGGGGAAGGAAAAATTATTGAGATTTATCGCTTTCCGGCCAACTGACGCAGATCAAAGTGTAACAGTGTAACTATATGTATTATTAAAATTTCAGAAAACAAGAATTAGAAAACTAAAAAAATTCAAAAACTTCATGACCAATCCAGGTCTCGAACCTAGAACCTCTGATTTATGAGCTTATTATCTCTTCACATTTAGTTACATCGAATAGAAGGCTGCATGGACGCATGCGCACCTGAACATGCGGGGGCATAAAAACAGCACCTTTCATATTAAGGCGCGAAGCTGTCGTTTGTCATCGTCGTTCGTCGTTGTCGCTCTGCAGGCCAGTTGCTCCCGCTCATCTGTGCATGATCTGTGCTCCCGCCCTCCCGCTCGTTTTATTCATATGTCACGCCTGCATCGCCTTATAAGTTATTTTACGGTTTTACTTGTTTTAGTTAACTACTTGGCCGATTTTCGATTTATCAATTTCTCACTGATGGTAGCGCTTATTTCTGATAACTATAATATTGGTTTATTGTTTGTGTTTATTGCAACAATGACATACCTTGGAATTGAGTTTAGTGAAAGTGAGGGGGGCGGTAAAGCTCTAATTCATAGAAAATGGCTGACACCACGAAAATCGAATGTCTGGTGGCCACCCTTTAGACACTCAGATAGATTTGGAAGGTGTCTGAATAGGGGTGATTCGCCCAATGAAACTTGGAAACTTTTCGATATTCATAGGACTTATTTTGAAGAAGGTAGGATGAAATGTTTTTTTATCGTCTAGGTATATACACCTACTAAGCATTTTTACAAAACTGTTGTCTGTTAGTTTTGTATTGTTATTTTGTGATGTATTCCCAAAGTCCATTGGAAATTTTTTTTGTTAAAAAATTTCTTTGTTTTGTTCAGTATATGGATAATTGAAAATAATTTAATAAAAATGTTACCAAACTTCCTAACATAAAATGAACTATTACATAAATAAGATTACCGCTACATATTACCCAATGAATGAACTATTGCAACTACCTATGAAAAAACCCGCAAGAAGTTGAGGAAAGCGGAAATAACTTCAGAAATAACAAGTGGTGAAGATTCATCGGATCCAACACCAACCAAACGGTCAAGAAAACCTAATAAAAGGCTATTTTCGAGCAACGACGAAGAATCGAAAAGTCCATCAGTTTATTCCATGCCACCAAAAGTTAAACTTAAATCCAATGTAGTAACAAGCAGCTGTAAACTCAAGCGAACTAAAGCAGAATAATCATCAGCTGGAAAATTGACTGGAACTTCATGTGTTCAAGGTCAATCAACTTCCATCAACTGCTCTGTTACACCAGTAATAGTGAAAGAAAAGACTATTGAATCTGTTCAAGGAGATTTGGGTGAAGCAGGAGATACATTATCTGGTTGGTAACATTTTTAATATCAATATACTTGATAGGTGTACTTATACCATTCTACACGATTACAATATGATATTTTTAGATTCCAAGAAAATTCTGAAACAGATTTTAGTGGTGAAGCAGCAAAATCAGGAAATTTTGAACATTTTGCAAAATAGTCAGCCATTGATGAAGTCAATAAAACCTGAAGTGCCTGTGAATTTACCAGTCCAGAATACTGACGAGCTTAATATACTGGAGGAGTACTTATTGAGTGGCAACAATATATTGTTGACGGTAAAGGTAAGAAATCAATTCAAATAAACAAATACTTACTTTTCATGTATCAGCAATTTATAATCATTTTCTATTGCTTCATTCAGGGATCGCACTATTAATGATTAATGGTAATTCCAGGGAAATTAATTGCCAAGAGGCATCAAGCATACATAAAATGTTTATTGAACATGGTGAAAAAATTTATGGAAAATACTTTGTCATCTACAATATACACGTTTTAAGTCATCTCAGTGATGACAGTTATCGACATGGTGTATTAGATGAATTTTCTGCATTTCCGTTTAAAAATAACTTAGGAAACTTGAAAGCATTGCTAAGTTTGTCGCAGATGATTCGAACTAGATGGCGCTTCATGTAACAGTTTTATCAAAAATAAAAAATATGTATTATTTAATAATATATTGCCCGATTCAATGCATAAGCAGTGCAAAAAAATTTACTCGAAGGATTATGTGCTGACTACTTATTCACAATCAAAATCAGATTCATATTGTTTCACAGATAATCAAATAATTCAAATACAAAATATTGTCGTAAGTCCCACAGAAGAAATAACCATTTATGGTCAGTATTTTACTGATGTTGCTTGTTTTTATGATTACCCTTTTCCTTCAAATAGTCTGGGATTCATCTTATTTCAAATTTATCTGTTGAGATTAAACAATTCTCATTTTCTGAAGTTCGTTGTGAAAATATACTATTGCCTTTTGAAGATAAGTGGGTCTCTGTTCCTCTTTTGCATAGTTGTTCATAACCAATTATTATGGGTAATTTTTACTATTAACAGATTTTTTCTTGAATTTTTCATTCCTGAGAAAAATTGGCGTTTTGTTATAAACTTCAATTATTATATGTATGATTTTTATATATCCTTTATCTGCAATATCCAAGATATTCATTTAATTACTTGGATTTTGAACTTATTGACTTGTGTGATGATTTTATCATTTCAAGACGATGTGGAACTTGTTGGGATTCATTTTTATTTAGATTTGCTCGTAGATTTGGGAGTAAAATCATGATTTAAATGTGTGTGAACCAGAAAATGAAGCAGATGTACAAGATCAAAAATGTTTTTCTTATTATACATATATTGTATTTAGTTTATATACCTACAAAAAAAACTATCTTCCTATATATACGATATGAAACATACATAAGGACAAAACCATGCAGTAAAATAGAATAAAATCCCGTTACAAGATATTTACATATATTTCATAATAAAAAATCCTTCCATATATCAAATATTTTTTTCTACTCCTATACTATAAGTTGTTGATTAAATGCCAATTTTCAGTTTCATAATGATACTGATTATAACATAATATTATGAAACTGAAACATTTACCAATGTAAATTTTCAAATACCCAAGTAGGCAGACCTAATATTTTCTGTAGAATGTTTGACAGTGTTTTATGACAGTTTAAATCTTTTGCGTTAGTTTTTAAAAGGAATGTCGAGCACCAGACCAAAAATACTTAAAAGCCAAGGTGAATAAATATTTAAACTCATCAATTTTTGTTAACAATAATTTATTACTAATTTTGTAAAACAACAACATACCTATGATATACGCTTTATGTTATCAGTTCAACAATGTGGTCCCGGTTAGTGCATTTCTTATATTTCTTTTCAAATCAAATTTCTTCGTAGAAAAAATAGTGTATACAACTCTTATGTAATGGTTATTAGCTAATACACTCGCATTAACCATACGAAACTCGCCTTAGGCTCGTTTCGTATCCCGGTTAATGCTTGTTTATTAATAACCATCATTATATGATCGTTGCATAATATACTATTAATTTTCTAGCCTTGACAAGACCTCTGTTCAAAGTCGAAAGGACGGCGTTTTTTAATGGAAATGGGTGTTTTAATTCTCTCGTTCCCACCATATATTTATATATACGAACTGTATATATATATTTTGTACATTGTGTATTCAGATAAATAAAACCTACTGGATTACTGTTTATTAAATAACCACAATAAATATTTATGTAATTATACATTTTCAAATTTCATCAACCTCTGTCCCTAATGAAGAAACATAAAGTTATGTTGAGAAGTGACGTATATTTACGTCGTTAAGTAACGTAAAATTACGTCGGGAAGTAACGTAATGTTACGTTGGAAAGTAACGTAATGTTACGTTGAAAAGTAACGTAATGTCACGTTGAAAAGTAACTTAAAATTACGTCGAAAAATCACGTCATTTCGCTGAGATTTATTGACGTCATAATTACGTCAATTTCACGTCGAATATGACGTGAAAATGAAGGAAAACGATCTATAAAATTTGGAATTGAAAATGATAATTTTTTGCTTTTTTTATATGTTCTTATCAATAAAACACCTGCAGGATATAAAACAAGTATTTACCGTAAGCCAACACACACTAATAGCCCAAGTAGCAATTTTAGTCCTAAATAAGTCATAAATTGTTTCTAGAACTTTTTTTTGGAAAATGCTTTTTAGTACAAATAACTTCCTCTATCTAGCTACACAACCTGGCTGTGTAGTTCTGAACTAGTACAAAAGGGTATTACTTAACTCCCAAGTCAAGCCAATATCTGTCTTTTTGTTTTATCCAGTCGAACTAAAAACCCAATTATATACTATTGGGTTTGATTTTGGCAATAATGTTCATTTTCAGATCACTTTCAGTTGATATGAAGTCTTTCGCAACAAACTTCACAATATTTAAGTTAATATGGGTTCCATATTTACTATAACATAATATACAGTGTGTAAAAGCCAAATGGAATAAATTCATTATTT
>CAJUYI010003680.1:10563-32484 GCA_910591695.1 Galerucella pusilla | reverse complement strand
AATAAAGCAATATAGATGTTCGCAATGATAAAAAACATGCAAAAATCTTATGTTTTGAAGGGTAGACCTTAACTGTCATTCTTGTCATAAACAATCCCTTTTTATTGGCCACACTGACCTTAGACTGAACTCCGGATGTTAAGGCTGGTTCACACTGAACGCTGAACCGATTAGCAGGAAACCCTGCCTAGTCCGCTATTTTCTATAAAAGATGGACAATAACCGAGAAGAATAATCAAATGTAAATAAACAAGAATAGTTACCAGGCATAATAGACAAAAAGTATATGAATGAAAAACATATAGAAATTCCAAATTTGATACAACAACTCAAGATTAATACTGCTCTTACCTTCTTAAATGAAGAAATGCGGTATAGCACAGTTTCCTGAAAAGTTGGAAATGTTCCGAGTTCACTCCACCCATAGCTTCGACCATTTCTTTGCTCAACTTCATAGGCGGAGGTAAAGGTTTTGGATCTCTACCTAAAATGTATCCGAAATCTATATGGAACAGTTTACCATCTTGAGTTAACAGCAAATTATCCAAATGTCTATCGCCTACGCCTAAAAGGTAAGTAATAACGCAGTATCCGGCACAGGAACGAACGTAAGTATCCATTATATCGGAAGCAATGCCGTACGGTCCGTTTTCTTGGGGATGGTACTTCCGGAAGTAGTTATGGATGCTTCCTGTGGGAAAATTTTTTACAAAAACGCTGTGGAAATGGTAGTTATTCGTTACCTTCTGTGGCTAAAGCGTCGGCTACCGTTACCGAATCTATAAATTGAACAAAACCATGTTTTGTACTCGTCGCTAAGACTCTGTAAGGTGTTAGTTTCAAATCTAAATTTTCTTTACTTAACAATTTATCCATTAGAGTGATCATCTGTAAAATTAGTTGGTCTTGTCTTAAGTCGTCTCCTAGTTTGAAAATGGCAACGTATTCCTTGTTGTCGACCTAAAAGAAAATATTTTCAATGCATGCATACAACTCCAACCAGTGTCTTACCGTTTTAAAATGTAGTTTTGACGGCATTAAAGCCGACTTAAACAGACTAGCTTGCTCAGGAACGATGCCGTTTATCATAACTTCTGGATCTAAAGGAAAAGGTATTGGTTCAAATTTGGAAAAGTTAAATTTAAAACTGTCCGAATCTGCTAACAATTGTTGCAGTTTTTCGGCTTTTTTTCTGCGATTTCCGCTTTCCCGCGAAACCGTTTTCATTAATTTCACTAATTTGTCTATGAATTTTTGTTGTTTTGTTAAAATGTGACGTTTCTTTTGCATAGAATCGCTTCCTCTGGCCAAAGATTGGGAGAAAGTTTTCATCACCATCAAGTACATGTTCCTAATAGATTCCTAAAAAAAAACAATTTCCTAAGTAAAGAAAAAGTATCAATCAAAAGTTTGTTAGTTTAAAAATTTCCAAAGGGGTCAAGTGAAACACTTTGGGTACACGCATAAGACAAAAATTATGATAGAAAATGCAAAAAAAGGAAATAAAACTAATTTCACGCTTACATCTGCAACATCTTGTTTGAGATTGGTATCCTGATCCTCGCACTCCAACAACAGATACCAGTAGAAATAATTGGCAAGACTGAAATTTTTACAAGCTCGATGTATTAAAAACGAGGCGAGATCTTGAATTTCCTCCTCTTCGTTTATGTGACTTCTTAAAGTATCCGTATTTCCACTGTCGGTTATCGGATTTTGTAAAACATTTTCGGGAATTCCGCTGGGCTTTTGATCGGGATTTTCGATTACGCTGTTCACATTTGATGAGGCGATTTGATCGGCTAAGATGGTATCTGGAAAGTGAAACAAAATGTATGTTTCTATTTAACCCAACTGTGAGGTAATATTCTTATATAATCAGAGATATTATGGAAGAGGTTATGTTATTCTATTTTTTGTTTTCATTGTAGATCAAAGAGAAAATAAGTCGGTATTAAAGATTGAGGGTATTTAAAATATTACTCAATACAAACTTACTTTTCCTGCAACTTTTGTAGATATGACTATATCAAAAATAAAATAAAAACACGAAATCAGACCCAAAACTAAACAGTTAATAGAACGATTGTTGTACTTTTCACAAATATCAACCATACCTATTACTCCAAAAATAAAAATATTAGTAGTCAAAATTTAGTTTAACAACACAAAATACTAAAGCACAATCAAAGAAAAAGCAAAAGTTTTACAAAACACACACTGAAAATAACTAAAACAGCAAAATAAATCCAAAGGGCTTATACGGCAGCTGATTTGTTTTACTCGTTGCTAAGATGACATTGACATTTCAGAGCGCCATCTATCGAATTCTACTTTTCCCAAATGACACTTCCTAAGGAACCATAGAACTCACTAGCTCGTGACTCTAACCACAAAGCCAGTGTTTAATTAGACCCACTCAGAGTAGGTTATTCTGTGGTCAGATCATTTAAATAGTAGTTCTGTAGTTAGAGTAAGTTTTATCTATGGTTAGAGCCACGAGCTAGTACTTAGTTCTATGGATCCAAGGTTACTTATTATCGAAAAGGCGGTGCTGCTAGATTTTCTACGAGGTACTATTGAAAGTTTATAGGTCAATATTAAAATTAATTCAAATATCACACTGTAACTCTGAGTTTAGGGGACAATATTGTCTAATTGCACGAGTTTTTGACTGTTTCCATTTTTACCTTGGTTATAACTGGACGATCGAAGTAATAAAGGCTCATTCGTGATTGTACTATTGCTTTCTTTGCTATCTTTCTTTTCTAGTAGAGCTTCCTTTTCGTCCACCGGGAAATAAGCATCCTTGCTTGGAGATATTCTGCTGTAACCTAAAATATAATTTGATTTTACAAAAATATAAATCTTTTAACGAAAATTAAAATTATACCTTCTTGTATAGTTTTAAAATTTTCATACTTCAAAGCCTGTACCAACTGTAACAAATACAACAAAATCTCATCGTCTGGCGCTTGTTGCAATCTAAAAATAGCGTACCGGCGTACAGCCGCATGCGCAAAATTCGGACTCAACAATTCCAGAGCATCTTCGACATCCATTGGCGCCCAAATCTCCATCATGTGCAACGCTTGTCTGACTTCGTTGTGTTGGTTCCAATTGACACATTTCAAAAATTTCGCCAGTGCTTTCTTTTGCGTACTAAGATAAAATCTGTATTTCCAAACGTGATCTTGTTCTTCGTTAGATAAGTTTTTGGTTGGTGGATAAGAAACGATGGTGTTGAGGATGTCTCGCATCGTAGCGTTAGGTTTGGCATCTTTGTCGCAATGACCGCTGCGCAAAGATCTCGCGAGTTTGTGGTGTTTGCTCTCTACTAGATTTTCCTAAAAAGACAGGTTACTTTAAGCCGTTTTATCAATATTATTTCCATCAATATTATTTTGGTGCTTTGCTCAATGCTTTACAAATTTTTTCAAATTAAATAATGGCTATTAATTTATCCGAGTGGCCTACATGATCTCCAGAACTATCTCCGCTTGATTTCTGAAAGTATTCTTGAAGAAAATTAAAAAAAAAACATGAAGATAGACCTTCATTGTAGATGTTATTTTCTTTGGAAGATTTTACAGTAAAATAAAATATGTATAAAAAGTACACAAACCTCCACAAAATAAATACTGACATAGAAAATAAAAACACATTTTTTTAAAATCTGAATGCAGTTGCACGAGCTCGTAGACAAATAAGTACAATTTCGCATTATCTATTACGTTTGATGCAAGTAATAGGATTCTACTAACGGATTAAATACGAAAGTAGGTTAATCACATAGGCCAGTTAAATTTATTGTAATTAAACATTTCGAACGTCTACAACTTTTTCAAAACAAAAATAAATTCAATAAGGTACGTAAGACTAAGCATTACTTTTGAATATAGAATGTACCTTCAAATGGGTATAAGGTTTTTGCACATGCGTACAGGGTGAGTAATTAGCAATACGAATGATTTTTTTATAAGTACCTTGAAGTATGTAGATTACTATAAAAAAAGTTTACCAGTCTATCGATTTCCCAAATTAGAAAAACAATCAAACAACTTTTTTTTTGAAATTTTTCAATAGTTTACGCTGGGAAGAAGGTGGAGAAGAATAAAGAATACCACCGTGTAGGGGAAGTGTTTAGCAATAAAAAAGGTCCCATGCGTTTTTTTCGTCCGATCAATGGTTTGTCCGTAAAAAATTCGGTAAACTAAGTATGTGTTCCGCATCCGCGCGACTCTGCTCCACGGCGGAAAAAAATATAAATATTCAATCAGAATTTTTTTCCAATCTTTGGTGAGAGTTAAGGTTGTAAATAATAGATAAAAGGTGATAAATTAATTTTTACATATTTTTATTGGAAAAAGGTATGAAAAAAATTATATCTTCAAATTATATATTAATCATCTTTTATACATTTTCACTATATAGATTTTGTTCGTTGAATATGAATATTTATATTACTTGAGTATCAAATTTTATTGTGAAAAGATAAAGAAGATTCCTATCCGAATCTATAAAAATTGCTATTTTCGCTTACAATACAAAAAATCATTGAATCCAAAAATGTATGTGAATTAATTAATTTTGTAATTATATATTCTTGATCTTAGAAGTTTCCCCAACATTTCTACGCAAACCCCATTTGAATTACTCAAGTTTTATCAAAGTTACAGTATTTAATATATATTTTCTTGTAAATTCATGATCCCTAAAATTTACAAAATAATGAAAAGTGTCTTATTTCGTAATTAGGAAAAATTAATTATCCTTAAATTTTATCTATGGAACAGACCTCCTGAATAACAGTTTCCATCCTTCGAAAAATTGTTTCAATGCCACCTAATTATATAATATATTTTTTATTGATGTACTTGGTTTTTTATTAGAATATAATATTTTTATTATATATGAGATATTTGCCAAAAATGATTATGTGCTATGACAAAAAAATGTCATCTTAAAGCTGACACTTCCCTCTTATATCTACCTATGTACTCCGCCGCGCTTCAGAAAATAGAGTCGCGCGGATGCGGAACACATACTTAGTTTACCGAATTTTTCCCGGACGAAAGAAACGCAAGAAACCTTTTTTGTTGCAAAACACTACTTCTATACGGTGGTATTTTTTATTTTTCTCTACCTTCCTCACAGCGCAAAATATTGATTTTTGATTTTTTTTTTCTAATTTGGGAAATCGATAGAGTGTTAAACTTTTTTTATATCAATCTACATACTTTAAGGCAGGGGTTCTCAAACTGTGGGTCGCGTGATGTGTCCAGGGGGGTCGCGGGATAAGGAGGAAAAAACAAATCAGTCAAAGCTGTAGTTTTTATTAATAACAACATTTATAGGCTACACAAATTTGTAATACACATACAAGTTGAAAAAGGCCTAATACTATTTAATGGGAAACATGAGCTTGTTTGGAGCTAACCAATTTTTTTATGTCCGGATTGAGTTTTGTTTCATTTTCGAAGGCTTCATGCTTTCAGCTGACAACACTTCACTACACACCACACATTCAGGTTTGTTTGCCAGTTCAGTGAAACCGAATTGTATGTACGACTGGTCATATTTGCGGAATTTTGTTACTGCAATCCTGTGTCGAGCAATTTGACATTATTTGAAGTTTGTGTTTTCTCCATATGGTGATATAGTTTTTTGTTAATCGTTTATGTGAATTGTTGTAAATTTTTGGAGTTGGACATTCAAAAATACAATTTTTGTCAGTGTATAAATAATAAATAATTACAGAATAAATAAAGATTATAAATAAATAATGAACGGAGTTTATTTTTCCTTAAATTGCTCGACAGAGGGTTGCAGTAATTTTCTGCACATTAATTTTCAGCATTATTATAAAACAATTCAAGTGACAACAATTTGTATTTATTTTTACTAGTTATTAGTATTTTTATGGATAAAACTTAGCCAATAGTGTTTTTTTTTTCATTTTTGTTTATATTTGAAAATAGGGGGGTCGCCCAAATACTAGGTCTAAAAAAGGGGTCGCAGTGTCAAAAAGTTTGAGAACCCCTGCTTTAAGGTACTTATGAAAAAAAAAATCAGCCGTATTGCTAATTACTTGTAGTTGTTACCTCTATCGTCTGGCCTAGTAGAGCGATAAAGGCTACAATTTCACATAACACACAAATACCTAACTACTTCATTAATTTAAAATTAAAGCACGCCAATTTTAAATTTAATGTCACTTTTTAACACACACGTAACTGGCCTATCCCACTCGACATTTAATATGCCCTACTAACTGGTTAAAAACTTCTTTTAAAAAGTATGTCAACGACAATTACTTAATATAAAAAACAACATTAAAACTGCAAAAAAAAATGTTTACCGTAAAGTACAGTTGTATGTCTCTGGGGTACGCGAATCCGTTAGAAATCAAACACGTCCGACGAGTCAATAAAAAATAGTAAATTAAATAATTGATGAGGAAGTGATTGCCACTCCACATTACTTAAAACGAAAGATGAAATAAGCACACCGGTATTTTAATTCTGCCACTTCGCCCCTTTATTTTAAACTACACACCATCCAATTTTTGAACTTGAATCTTAGAATCGCCGTGGTCGCGGAGAAAGTGGTGGGATAAGAAGTGAGAGGCTTTCTTCTCAAGTCGCTGACACAAATTTAAACTATATCTGGTGTTACTACGAGGAGCGATCAGAAATTTTATTGATGACATTTTTCTTTTATTATATTATTATATTATTAATATATAATAAAATGAGACTTTTGGCTTCTGAAACATCGTCAAAGGCTAATTCTTTTCTGAGATCAGAGATCAGTCATTTCCAGTCAAGGGCGACGCCTACAAACTTGTAAGGGAGGGGGCAAGATAAAATACTAAATATTTGGAATGGTACTTTGTAAAAGCTGAATTAAGCCCGGTTCTGACGGTGCAATTTCGTTTCTGCAACTCGATCGCGGCGACAAAATTGCATGCAGTTTAGGTGTTCCCACCGTACAACTTATCAATGCAATCGAGTTGCACCAAAATAGAACTGGTTCTAATTTTATGCCATAAGTTGCAGCAACTTGGTTACTTTTTTAGTGACTTTTTTTACGCAAACCTTAAACTTCTGTTGGTATAAGTAACTGAAATGTCAGTTACGAGGTTATCTTTGTATGTTATTATTTATTTCTCCATGTTATGTTATTATTTATTTCTCCATGTTATGTTATTAGATTCTTTATTCTTCTAAAAAACTGTTACTTTTGTGAATTAAAATTAAATCAACAAGAATGAGTCAGGATTGGGATAGAAACTCGACAAAAATCTTGATAGCAGTTTATGAAACGCAGGTAAATCTGTATAAAACAAATCACATCAATTACAAATTAAAAAACAAAAGATTAAAAAATGGTTATGATGTTCCAGTTGAGGAAATTAATAAAAAAATTCACCATATAAGAACCCAATTTATGGGGGAATATGGAAAAGTCAAAAAGAGCATGGTGAGTGGTGCTGGAACCAACGAAATATATGTTCCAAAATTATGGTGTTACGATCTATTGAGCTTTTTGATTGATTCAGATCCTATTCGAGAATCTCAATCAAATATTGTTAATGAACCGAGAACCTCTGGTTTGATACAGACTGAGGAAATGGAGCATACATCAGAGCCAGATCAAACGGAAGTCCTTTATGAAGGCCCTATAAATGAGCTGGAAGAAGGTGTGTATTCTCCTTCACTAACACCTACCCCTAATAAGAAGATCAAGAAAAAAATGGAGAAAACAAAAGTGGAAGAAGATGCGGCTAATCTTATGAAAAACGCCACAAATGTATTGGCAAACATAACAAATAGAAGAAAAGAAGATGATTTAAATGCATTTGGAAGGTGAATATTAATTTCGTTAATTGATTATTTTCTACTAATTACATTTATTTTTAGCTTAATGTCTACAGAATTGAGAAAAATTGGAGATGAAGAGGAAATTAGAAGGACAAAAAGAGAAATGCTTAATATTGTTTTAGATGCACAAGAAAGGGCTGCTCAACATAGAAAAGATTAACTGTTTCTTAAAATAATTATTTTCAACAGTTTTTAATGTGTTGTCATCTTTAATGTAGTTCACCATGTACTTTTTTTCTGTTTTGTCAATTTTAATAAGTAAGTTTAATTCTTGTTTAATATAAATACCTATATGATAAACTTATTAGTAGAAATAAAGTGTAATAAAAACTAAATTTTTTTTTATTTTTACTGAAAAATGTTTTATATAATCACTACATAAAATTATAAATATTATATTTTTCCTTTTCACCCAAATGAAGGCTCCAAAAATAGAAATAAATAGTAACCTACTGTATTTTAATTAATTTTTATGTTTCAAACCTAACAATACTGTCTATAAAAATAAAAAACAAATGACTAAAAATATAATTTAAATAAGTACAACTCAGGCATAATTATTTTGCCAAGGCACTGCACCTTCGTTGTTGACAGAGTTCATAAATTCATTCCGAATAATCAAAGCTTCCTCTCTTGGTCTGTTACCACCTTGCTGAGACAGGCCAAAACAAAACTTAATAGAACCTTCTTCATCATTTGGATCTGGCATAGATACTGTTGGACATTCTGTTAACAAAAAGTTGTGCAAAACACAGCATGTTTCACTAATAAGCTGCACTTTGTCAACATTTAAATTAATAGGAGTGAGTAGAACCCTCCATCTATTTGAAAGAATGCCAAATGCATTTTCTACAACTCTTCGGGCCCTACTCAGTCTGTAATTAAAAATTCGTTCATTCCAAGTCATATTTTTGAATGGAAAAGGTTTCATTATATTTTGCTGCAAGGGAAAAGCTGCATCGGATACAAATATGAATGGAACTGGTTTTTTTCGTCTAGGCAGAGGTCGCTGTTCTGGAAAATTCAAGCTGTTATTTCTTATGGCAGCAGCCAATGTACTTCTCTGAAAAACACCACCATCTGATACCCTACCATTAGTTCCACAATCAATGTATGTAAATTTATAGCTTGCATCAGCCACTGCCAGTAAAACAATGCTATTTTGTTGTTTGTAGTTATAATAAGCAGAACCTGCCCCAGAAGGAGCTCTAAACACAATATGTTTGCCATCCATTGCACCTAATGTGTTTGGAAAATTCCATTGTTTATAAAATTCCTCTGCTATATTCAGCCATTCTGCTGAGGTACTAGGTACTTTTAAATAATTTTTCTTAAGGATATTGTAAATTTCTGTACACACTTCAGGTATAATGGAGGAAATGGTTGATTTTCCTATACGGAAGGTGTACTGCAGGCTTTGAAATGATTCTCCTGTTGCCAAAAATCTGAGGGTGATAATCAGCCGTTGTTTTGCAGATATAGTAGATCTCATCAGCGTAGACTGTTTTGTGATATCTTGTTCAACCATACTTAACAACTTGATAAACGTTTGCCTGTCCATTCTAATGAAGTTTTTAAAGCTTTCATTATCTTTTGCATTCTCAAACTCTTCATTACATAGCCGAAAAACACCATGTTCATCTCTTTTCAATATCCATGGCCTAACCCACCAATGGCCTAACCCACCAACGTTTATTAATAGGTTTTTTTTTATTAATTACCACTAAACTGACACATCCGAGTATCAAGCACATGATGGCTACCTCTTCCAAATCCATATATTTATTGTCCTTTTAGAAAAATTGAGCAATAACTTGCTGTTTTGAAAATTTAAATTTATCATTCATAAAGTTGGGTTATGATAAAAATTTGGTGACTATTTTGAATATTGGCAACAATATAGTATTTCCCTAAGAAATTGCTGCAATAGTATGAACATGGTGTGAACGCTCATGCAACTTTGATAGGAGACGAGTTGCGGGGAGAAGTTGCTGCAATTAAGTTGCTTTGATGAATTGCCCCGTCAGAACCGGGCTTTAGACATGTGGCAGACCCTGAATATAGTTACACTAAACCTAACCTCAAAAAAAGGTATGCATTTCGAGGATATTTGAAAAGCAAACTTACTTTATTATCTTGTTCGAAATCTTTCAATCTTTGTTTTTGTAAACAATTGATATAATCTTGCTCACTAACTAATTTAGTCAAAAGTATAACTTGTTCTTTCAAACACTGATTTTCGATCCTTATCAGATCAATTTCCAACAACTTATAATTGTCTAAACACTTTTTGCACTCCCAACCGTTTTTTTCGATCCGGAAAATTTCGGCCGCTTTTTCGAAACACTTGGTATGTAAGTAACACAAACACTTGCCGCATTTGATAGCGCTGGTTTTTATTGACGTGCCACACAATTGACATACCAACATATCTATTTTACTTGATATAGTTTTATTCATTATTGGTTCCCAAAAAGGCATGAATAGAACATGACATTTTTGTAAGAATTGCATCGGCTTTCTTTCATTATATTCCCTATCTGCCTATCTTATCAGTATCCTTATCAGTTTTGATTCATTATTATTTCACAGCTGATTATAACAAATATTTAATGCTTTTAAAACAAAAATAAAATTAATGAAAGTCTACAAGGTTTTAGGATTGAAATATTGGAAATACACTCATAGAATTACAAAGAAATAACAAGTAAAATTCAAAATAGGTTCATAATATACATATAAAACATGTAAAATTGTGTGGCATTATGAAAAATAATATATTATGATAATGTAAATTCATGGAGACAGGAATTTTAAGTCTAATTACCCATCAACTTAAACAAACAAACTTACCTTGAGTATCTCTTGATCCGGAACAGTAACTAAGTCAGCTTGAGATCTTACTGATACAATTTCTTCACCATTTTCCTCAAAATAAACAATATGGTGTGGTACATTGTCAACAGTTATAGTAGGAAATTCAATCATTAAATACAAATATTCAGAAGATCGTTTTTCTTTTTCATTTATCATTTCTAGTTCTCTAAAAGTTAATCTATCTAACCAATCAACCTGAAACAATTCATTTAACATTATTAATAATATATACAGTAACTTATTTATACTGACCTTAGTAATATAACCATTTCTATGCTTTTTTGCCAATTTTGATAATCTTTGCATCTTTTCTTTTCCATTTTTTGTTTTACCTGGAGTTGTAGTAGGAAAATTACCATCAGCTTTTTTATTTGGCCAAACCCTCAAATCAAGCATACCCTTAAAATAAGACAACTTGAATATTTGATCATTGAAAAAGGTCTATTTATTGTACCTGTCTGAATAACCCATGTTTACTAAAAAGGGAGATAGTAGTTCCTCCCACAGGATACAATCTATTAGGCCCAAAACAATCATAAATAGTCAAAGCTAATAGAGCTGATCTAGGTAAATCATTGAACTGTACTGGTAAGGTCAACCACTCATTCCAGCTAGAAATTAAAACATGACAAAAATCATCATTTAAAAGATACTGGAATTGTTACTGCTCATACTTCCATCTTTGTGTGAAAGCTTTGTAGGTTGTTGTTACTGGCAAAGCTAGTGGTTGATTGTTATCAAAAATTATACATTGTACAAATAAATCTGCACAACCGTCCTGATAAAGTCCAGAGTATTTTAGCATAGGATCCTCTAATATTTTTGTATAATCTGGTTTTTGTCTTTTACCTTCTAGAGTACCACTAAAACACCATCAAAAGGAAATGTTAAGTACTGTTTAAATAAAAATAGGGTTTCACTGAAGCTTACATTTTAATTTGAATTTTGTCTGAAATCGAAGAACTGTATACATAATAAAATTTATCATTCAACTCCTCCATTGTTATTATGGAATAAAAACATTCTTATACTTATCTGTCAGTGTCAGCAGTTGGCAAAGTGCCTGTATAGCACATTCTGTTTATGCAAAAAGAGAAGAAATCTTGTAATTGTCAAACTACTTTGTTTGGTTGGTAACATGGTAACCACAGGCCATGGTTTGTGACGTTGGTAACACCGATTCAAATGAAGTGAAGTCGTTTAGGTAAATTATGGCGGACGAAAAAGATGTGGTCGAGAAAACTATTTCCGAAGACTTGGTGGTTACCAAGTATAAAATGGCCGGAGAAATTGTTAATAGTGAGTTGAAACAGGAAATTTACCGTATTACAAACTTCCTCTTAGTTCCCACAAGTTTTTAATTTATTTAATACGAATTTACCATGTGAAGCCATATGGAGTTTGGTTCCCGGTACTGAAAACCACATGGTTCTACTTCTTTCAAATAAACAAAGATGATGCCTATGAAAAATGTTTGTTCCAAAATAGTTTATTTGAGGAGAAAAGCCAGTAAATAATCACTCCACCTTATACATTTTCTTTGTTCAAAAAGAAGCTTTCATTGGAATTTTTGTTTTTAGGGGTTTTAAAACAAGTAATAGATAAGTGTCTACCGGGTGTCTCTGTAAGGGAAATTTGTGAGTATGGAGACACGCTTCTCGCTGACGAAACCAGTAAGGTATTCAAGAAAGAAAAAGATTTGAAAAAGGGTATTGCTTTCCCCACTAGTGTGTCTGTAAACAACTGTATTTGCCACTTTTCCCCCGTACCAAGTGAATTAGATTGTGTTCTTAAAGAAGGGGATGTTGCTAAAGTGTGAGTTTATTTCATTATTTTGATATTTTTGCCAACTGCATATTTATATATGATGATTATAAACTCCAATTGATCCTACTGATACATACTGATGTTATTTTTTAATCTGAAACAACATACACAATTTTTTTATACCACATGTATTACAATATCTATAATTTCCTCTTTTTTTTCAGTGACTTGGGTGCACATATAGATGGTTTTATAGCAGTTGTTGCCCACACAATAATAGTAGGAGACTCTGGTAAGAGTAAAGTTACTGGACGAAAAGCTGATGTTATTCTTGCAGCTCATTATGCTTCACAGGCTGCTCTCAGGTTATTAAAACCTGGAAATGAAACTTATGCAATCACAGATGCGGTACAAAAAGTTGCAGAATCCTTCAAGTGCAAACCTGTTGAAGGTAAAGAGATTTGTTTTTTAAAACTTGTGTTTAAATTATCATTATGATGAAAATAATAAAAATTCCAATTGATCCTTCTGAAAGATAGTGAAGAGACAACAATTCTGATATAATATTAGTATACAACTCTAATTTTAATTTGTTTTTTCAAGTTTTTAACCAATCTTTTTAAATATATAGGAATGTTGAGTCATCAACTTAAGCAGTTTAAAATTGATGGTGAAAAAACAATAATACAAAATCCCAATGATGCCCAAAAGAAGGAACACGAAAAATTTGAATTAGATAAACATGAAGTCTATGCAATGGATGTTTTAATAAGCACAGGTAAGTAACAGATTTTGTCAATGTTCTCTCATTAATTACTTTGTATTTTACAGGGGAAGGTGTAGGTAAAGAAACCGACACCAGGGTATCTATATACAAAAAAACAGATGAAATCTACCAGTTGAAATTGAAAGCTTCAAGGATGTTTTACACCGAAGTTAGAGCAAAATATGGAAACATGCCATTTAACTTGAGGAATTTCCAGGATGAAACCAAGGCAAAAATGGGAGTTGTAGAATGTGTTAAGAATAAGTTGATCGAACCTTTCCAAGTTTTGTATGAAAAACCAGGTAGATATTTATTATATAGTTATAAATATATAAATTTCATATATGTAAATTTTTATTTCAGGTGAAATTGTGGCACATTTCAAGTTTACAGTACTCTTAATGCCCAACGGACCACACAAAATAACCGGCCTCTCCCTCGACCCAGAACTATACCAATCAGAATATTCTGTCATCGATCCCGAACTAAAATCCATCCTCAACAGTTCCGCCAATCCTAAATCCGCAAAAAAGAAAAAGAAGAAGTCTGAAAGCTCATCAGATCCACAACCGATGGAAGTAGAAGCGGCCGCTTAAAAAATCACTTCAAAAATAAATGAATTTCAGATTTTTATAAACGCTTTTTCATTTCATTCACATTATTCAGTTATACAAAAACCAAAGGCTTGTTGTTTAAAATCAAGACTAATTTGAAATACTTTATTTTAACACGTTAACAATCTATTTCTCCATTTTCATTTATAAAATAGGATTTAATTTCTTTTGCGTTCCAAGTCTTTGGTTTCTGGTAATAAAGTTTTATATTTTCAACTTCTAACATTGGACTCTAGTTGAAGGGTGTTGCGATATTCATTACCAGCTTTCCATTTTTCTATTGTTAAAGCGGGAACAATAAAGATCAATATATTGTTTCAATATTATTAGAGTGTAAAGTATGGTTTGAATATTTCCACACTCTGTATATTTTTTATCGTACTCGGTGTACAAAATTTTGATGTTCTATTACATCATTACCTAAGTACTTCTTTATTGTTTATAATATCTAATTATATGAACTTTTTATTTTATATCAAATAGGCGATTAAAAATGTTAAGAATACGAAGCATTGTATTAAAAGCTGTAAAAAAGCGACAAGAATAAACGATTGGTATTTTGAGTGTAATTTTTTTAAGAACTTCTGCTGCGAATTTGGCAGTTGAATGATACTCCTTGGCAGCAATACAGTAGAACGTTCCCAAGGTATAATTCCTCGATTCTACTCTACTACCAAAGATTACAGAATAAAAATATAACTCCAGGGCGGTTTGATTCAAGTTGCTGTCGCAAACGGACGCCGCTCTCATAAATTATGTTTACTTACTTACTACGCTTTTGTTGTCAATAACGAGACCGGTAGATACCAGAGAAGTTCGAAAAGCTTATTTTATTTTAAGCTATACAGGGGTAATTAGAGAAATATATATTTAAATTGATAGGATTATTTTATCACAAAGGTTTATTTTTAAATGTTAATTATTTTGAAAAATGTTTGGGATATGAATTTGAAAAGGTAAGGAAAAAATAAACTTGAATTTTTAAAATGAATCAATTCACAGTTTTTATATAGCATCTTAGTAATTTTGTGATACTTATTGATATTCTAGCAGATATTTATCACAAATTCAATTAAATATACTCATTAGCCACCAGAATAATAGGGCCACTAAATCTTAAATTTTGATCTTTAAATAACGCGTATTTTTTGGATTGACAAGGTTAAAACAGTAAAAAGAGAAGCAGCTGCAGGATACCTTTTTTAAAAATGTAAAATATTAAGTTTGGTTTATGTGAATTTAATCTATTGTCTTTCAATGTATTTAAAACCAACAAAGTTATACCCATTTTTAAAAAAGGCGATCCAAATGTCACTGATAACTACAGGCCCATATCAATTATACCGATTTTTGGCAAAATTTTTGAAACATTGATTAAAGAACGATTGCCTTCTTTTCTAGCAAAATTTTCAACTTTAAATACCAACCAGTTTGGATTTGTCGGAAGTAAGTCCACAACTCTAGCTGTATCGGCTATTATTAAATCTATTACAGACAATATTGAGAGTCGCTTGCACACGTCTTTAACTCTCTGTGATCTCAGTAATGCATTTGATTGTGTGGATCATCAGCTGTTGCTGGGAAAACTGGAGTATTATGGAATCAGGGGTACAGCATTAAAACTCTTTAAATCGTATCTATACAACAGAAAACAAGCTGTTTATGTTTCAGGAGAAATTAGTAATTGTAAACCTGTGCTTCATGGAGTACCACAAGGCTCCATTCTTGGACCAACTCTCTTTGTAATTTATATTAACGATATATTCACTTACTTGCTACCCACAATATGTATCTGCTACGCTGATGATACATCGTTGGTACATGCTAACTCTAATATCAACGATTTAATAAGTATGAGTTCTAGGACGGATGATAAAGCGGAACAGTGGTTTGCTTCCAATCATCTCAAGTTGAACACAGACAAAACCCAAAAAATTATTTTTTCATCTAATTACAACTTGACTTCCAATAAACAAGTTTAGCTATTGGGTTTCACCTTGGATGACAGACTCACTTGGGAGGCGCACATTAACAAATTATGCAAGAAACTGTCCACTCAGCTCTTTGTCCTTAGACAGTTAAAGTTCGTAATTAGTAGCAGTGTTTTAATGCAATCTTATTACTCCTTATTTCAAAGTCATTTGACCTACGGATTACTCCTATGGGGAAAATCTTCTTATGCTGATAGAGCTTTTACGTTGCAAAAAAAGGCAATAAGGATCCTAGCGGGTGTTTTACCTAGAGATCACTGTCGGACTTTATTTAAGAAATTTAAAATTCTACCTTTGCCATGCTTGTTCATTCTGCATGCTGTTCTTGAAATCCATAAACACAAAGATGAATATCAGACTAATTCCGATTATCATAACTACCCCACTAGAAAAGCGTCTCATCTGAGGCCACATTTCACAAGATTGAGATTGACAGCTCGCAATACAATGGATGTGGGCTTGTATAATAAACTACCGGATGACATCCGGCTATTAAGCTACAATCAATTTAAAAAAAGTAAAATCCTTCCTTTTAAGCCAGTGTTTTTATCAAATTTTAGAATTCCTCCAATGTGATGTCTCTTTTACATTATAACTGTCATAATTATGTATTGTATTGTTTTTATTTATATATATGTTTCTATTTAATGTATAGGTAGCTATACTATAAATACTATATATGTACTGACATGTCACAAATGTAATTAACTCATAATGTGATCAAATAAATACTACTACTACTACTACTATACATTTGAGACTAAAATATATACGGACTCTGGTATAGAGACTTGCATAATATTTGAAAGGAAATTGATTACATGGATGATGAAAAGAAAATTTAGTAAATTCGTTCAAAAGGAACTGACCAATTCCACTTTGGTTAGCTATAGAATTGAATTTTTGTGTTTTCTTGCTTAATGTACTTGTTTATATAAATATCCCTATTATAAAAATAAATCCGTAATTTTGTATTAGCAAATATTACAAAATATTTAGTGTTTAAGCTATTGAAGAGAAAAATATTAATATGACTTTTTGCTCATTTCAACAATTAATTAATAATTTCAAAAATTCAATACAACATAAATATAAAACACGAACAACCAATAAACACGTACCGTTCTAAAATAACAGCGCTCGACGGGCGACGTCCCGTATAATATGCCAAATTAAATGCAAGTAAGGACGTAGCGACGTACTGTACCATCCAAGTCACCAGCGGCATCGGTGCTTTACGCGATAAATTCGAACGAGTGAAACATCTTATATTTTTATTCTGTAATCTTTGCTACTAAAGTACGAATTCTGGAGCATGAAAGAGGGAACAAAGCCAGGTAAGACTGTATTAACCCAGCAATACAAAGTGCCGTTGTCGAGGGGGATGGACTCCACTTCTTCAACGCGAAGGAGCTGTTATATAGTAGATCTACTGAATACTAGTTGTAAGCAGCTTCGAGATATCTCACTACTTAAAAATGCTGCTTTTACTTACATGGTGTGATGAAAAAGTATAACTTTTCAAAGAAATTCGTTACGGAATTAAGCAACAAGAATAAATGGGATCCAAATACCATTATCAGACTTGAAAAGAATGCCATTCAATGGTACAAAGATGGCTCAAAAGCAATAGAAGGAACTGGGATAGGAGTGTTCGGGCCAGGAACCAAACACTCTGAAAGCTTGGGAAAAACCCCAAGTATCTTTCAAGCGGAAATCCACGCCATAAGAAAGTGCGCCCAGTTCAATATTGATAAAGGATTATCATGTCGGATAGCCAAGCAGCCATTAAAGCACTGAGCTCTTGTGTAATCGGTTCCAAAATGGTGTGGGAATGCCTAGACAAGCTAAATGAACTAGGCCAGAACAATATAGTCACCTTACTATGGATTCCAGGACACACTGGAATAGAAGGAAATGAAATAGCAGATGAACTAGCAAAGAGGGGGACTGAAATACCTCAAAGTAATATTGGAAGAAATAGGTAAAGCCGAGAAAAAGAGAAGATCTGACCATCGGAAAGATCTAGTATGGCTAATACAATCAAAGACTCTTCTGGGTGACTACAACCTGTCGAGATCAAATGAAAGCATAAGTTAAAGTAAAACTGCGCTAAGAGTTTTAACAGGGATCCTAACGGGACATTGTCGCCTGAATGGGCATCTGAAAAAGCTCAAAATAGTGGAGGGAGAAGAATGCAGATTTTATGGAATGGAAGAAGAAACCTCCGTCCACATACTTTCCAACTGCACAGCATTTCAGAATCCTAGAGCACAGCATCTAGGAGATTACTGGATAGAAGAGGAACATTTACCTAAGTTGAAGCCTGCAGACATCCTAAAATTCCTCCGGGAAATAAGACGAAAGAAGCTACTTGTTTCGGAGACTCTCCCCAGAAACTAAGTAGAAGGGGCACAATAGATCTTTTAGATCTCAGTGAATGTCACCCCAAAATACATACATACATACATTCCTGCAAATAAAAACCATTGTTTGTTACTTTAAACCCATTTATTATTTGAAAATTATCAAATTAAATGTTCAGATAATTTTAGACAATAGCTCTTTTCACTTCATTCAACATTATCGACGTATTTTTATATATAAAAAAACTATTTTATATAAACAACAATCTCTACTATCAGTTCTTTGTCATTGAATTGACAAATTGTTTGATATATACCTCTATAGTTTATCTTTTGTTACAAAATATTTTTATAAAGTTATAAAAATCCTCATCTTAGGGCGTAGGTACTACAAAACTATCAGACATCAATTTAGATCCCCAAAAAGCTATCCAATTATAAAATTTATGTACACACAATTGTAATATTTATCCAGTTATAATTCGCTAGTCGTAACATCTTCCAGCGTTACCAGTTGCATTCGAGTTCAAATCTAACCTAACTTTTTAGTTACATCCGTGCTGAAAGCTATGGAGGGTAGAGGTAAGGAGAACCGTCTCTGTGTTTGAAAAAGTGTCTGTAACAGCGCGTCCAATAAGGGTGGCGCTGCGGCACCTTAGGATACTTTTTAAGGAAAGCGCCAAAAGTGATTAGAAGAAGATAGAGGAATAAACAAGGTAAATAGTTGAAGTTTTGTATACGGGTATTTTACTAACTACTCTAGTCATGAAAATTTTTAATTATTTAAACTCAGCACACTTCACTCCGTCTACAATAGCTATGTTCATACTAGATTTTTTTGTACGCCAGCGCTACTCTGGCATATACTTGAAGCTTTATTGTCAGTATACAGCTGGACACTTTTTCAACTCTCCCCCCATACAAGACGGTTCTCCTTACCTCTACCCTCCATACTGAAAGCTTAAAAATTCGAAAAGCGCGCGTCTGAGTGCTAGTTCGTACCTTTGTGCCACAAAACACTACACTTTTAACATCTCTCTCACTTCTTACTCTATGGTTAGTTGGTGTCTCTTCATGTTAATCGAATGTGACTTTTTTTCGTGCCTAAAGAACGCTATGAGTTAAATTTGAACTCGGACACAACGGTCAACGTTGAACTGAGATGCTGCCATTAGCCTTTCCTATAATTTGTCGAAAAATCTGTAGGTTTGTTCTCGAAGCGAGTTATTAATTTTATACAGTCAGAATATTATTCACAGTATGTTTTAAATGTGTACTAAGAAGCAATCTCTTTCCATCTCTAGAAATATTTGAATTTGTTTAAAAGTAGGTATTCAAGTTCAATTTGCTGGGACATTTATTTCATACAGTGAAGACTATAAATATTATTCTAACGGTTGGAAGCTCGCTTCGGTAACAAAATATCGATTTTTTTATAAATAAATAAATGTAAAATAAAAAAGATGCATTCAGAACTTTAACGAGAAAGTTTTTAAAAAGATAAATAATAAATATATTTGGTTGTTTCAATAAAAAATTAACCGAAATGTCGTAAACATTAACTACAATCCTCAGGGCTGTCTGTTTGCTTTTTTTTATCTTCTATAGCAATAGGGCTTTCTAATAAAAAAAACTTGTTGCGAACCTTACCGGACCCATAATAGACCAGTGCCAGAGCCTTCAAAAATGGTAAAAAGTGAAAGAAAATAATAGTAGGATGAAACCCATCAGAAAAGAAGGGAAATATGATAAAATTGGAGGGAAAAATAAATTACGGGCGATCCGAGTTCGGGAAATGGGAGGGGATGAGTTTTTAAGGATAAAAAATGGTTTCTCGATTTGCGCCAAAACTACAAGTTCATGGAAAAAGTTGAATGGCAAAGTTGTGGGTAATAAAAAGATCTTTTTTTATTCATAATTTTTTCACTTTCTTCCATTTTTAGGTTACGTTACTTTAAACCCACACCTCTATGAAACACCTTAAAATGCGCTAAAATTTGCCGTAGGTCACTCAGGTATATAAATTATCTTAAAACAGCCATAAATAGGCATCTACAAATATTATTAAAAGAAGATTATAAAACTTTTTCAAAATATTTTAGATGTCTTATATAGTAGTTTACCTAACTAGTGCGGAAAGTGATACTTTTCCGCACGCTATTGCAGATGGCCGAACGACGCTTTAGCGGAGTTCGGCCAGCAATCGCGTGCGGAAAAGTCACTTTACGCACGTGTTAGGTACACTATTTTTTCTACTAGCATGCGGAAAGAACCCAAAAGTAATCATAAATCAACATTTCTCATTATATACATATCAACAAATTAATTATTATTATTTGACATTCATTTGATGAGGCTTATACCAGGGCCATCAAAAAATTATTGAAAAATAAGTTTTTTTTTTTATTAAAAATTATAGCTGCAGCATTATAATAAATTTTTCAGTCATTTGGTAAACTTGGATATACAAAATACATATTTTGAATATTCAAATGTCAGTATATTCCTCAAATGTCAATAAATTTACTTTCCGCACTAGTGCGGAAAAGTGACTCTTTCCGCACGCTTTTTAGTGCGGAAAAGATTCACTTTCCGCACGTTAGTAGAAAAAAATATTAACTGTATTAACTTATTTGTTTTTTAATTAAAGTAGTGTATTTCGATTTGCAGTTTTTTCGTCTAACAATGTAACATGAATCTTACGTTTTTTGAGCAGTTGAAGTGTAAATTTTAATAAATAGCTCAAAATTCGAATTCAAGTTTTTTGCATTTTCTGAGAACATTTACCATAGTAATGTATATTTTTTTCACACTATCAGAAAGTAGAGATTTCATCGAACAAAAAGCCCACCAACCTTTTGGAAGAAGCTGATATTCTGACACGAGACTTTTCGATTGAAAATTAGGGTACTTTTTTGATATTAAGTCAAAATAGGGTGAAAAAATTAATATTTCAAAACCAATAAATTACAGTGTATGTGTGACATAGTGAGGTAAGTTTTCACCAAATTTCGCATAAAATTCTTTTTAAAGATAAAAATAAGAAACCAAAAACTTGGTTATTTGAATTTTTCCCATAAATTTTGAGGTTATGTGGAAAAATTGTGAATATAAAAGTTGTAGATTTTTTTATTACCCACAACTTTGCCATTCAACTTTTCTCCATACGTCTTGTAGCCGAGGGAGGGAGCATTTGCCGATGACATAATACTGATAGCTGAAAATGAAGAACGACTACAATATAATATAAAAATATGGAATGAAATACTGAAGAGAAAACAAATGAGAATAAACAAAGATAAAACCAAGGTGATGACCATAGGAGGCGAAGAAATAAATATAACGATAGATGATATAAAAATAGAACAAGTAAAAGATTTCAAATATCTAGGTGTAACGATAGACGAAAAGGGAAGACAAGAAGCAGAAATTAACAACAGAATCGAGAAAACCATAAAACTGTACTATACAATGAATAAGAACTTCATCAATAAAAGAGAAATTTCAAGACAGACAAAACTAAAAATATTCAAAACAATATATAGACCAGTATTAACATATGGATGTGAATCCTGGATATTAAAAAAAATCAAAAGTAGAATACAACCAACAGAAATGAAATACCTGAGGAGAGTTATAGGAGTGACAAGGAGA
>CAJUYI010003680.1:0-10463 GCA_910591695.1 Galerucella pusilla | reverse complement strand
TGTCTTATTTTGCCTTTATAACGTTGAAAACACTAAATAAAAAATTCCTTATGGGGCTTTTACATAGAAAGAGAGTTTGTTTGGAACCAGTCCAGGCTCCGCCCACAGTTATGACGTAAGCACCTAGGCTGTCTATATAAACATAATGTATAAGATGTGCGTTGGGTTGCCTATAGAAAAATCATTGATTAATGTAAATTATGCATTAATAGCATATGTTAATACACGGTCGACGGAAAAAGCTTTAGCACACCCCATTATAAGAAATATATTAATTTGTCTACTTACTTTTGTTTGACACAGACTATTTCACAAAACAAATCCACAGTATCTCTTAACAACACTGGTTCCGTTTGGAAATAATAAAGATTTGACTGTATTTTTGACAGTACATAGCAAACAACCAACCTAGCACCGTCTGTATCTTTTCCTAAGCAACCTATTAAAGTTGGACTCAGCTGAAAAATAAAAACCATTACAATCTAGTCTGATATTCTGCTCATATTAACTTACTTCTTGGTAATAATTTTCAACAGGTAATAAATAAGAAAGGCACCATCGTTTTAAAAACCACATTACAGACGATCCAACTTCAGGGCTCATAAATTGGGCTAGATTAACTGAGGCTGCGTAATCTTCGATAGTACAAATTTTCATTACGTTAAAAAGAATTCTTATGACATGATCACAGTGCTGGAAATTTTCAGGGAGAGCTACTTTGGATTCTAAAGCAGCTATTGCTGCTATCGTTGCGTTTAGAGTAGAC
The DNA here is from genome assembly GCA_910591695.1 of Galerucella pusilla. Lineage (NCBI taxonomy): Eukaryota > Metazoa > Arthropoda > Insecta > Coleoptera > Chrysomelidae > Galerucella > Galerucella pusilla. The sequence goes on along the minus strand of CAJUYI010003680.1, from coordinate 9,697 downwards.
TCTTGTCTGTTATGTTGATCTACAAATTGATTATTCTGAGAAGCATTCAATTTATTTTTGGTATTGTACGAACCTATAGAATACTGCATTATTTCTGAAGGAATCATCGGGGTTTCTCCGTCACTATCCATACAAAGAATATGTCCTGAGATCAGGATTGTCCAATGTAAGTCTTCAAACAGATTGTCCAATGTATCCGATTCCGAAACATTCATTGCACGACTCTGCATGGCTTGTAGATGTCTCACAAACTTATCAATACGATCTTCAAGAAGTCTACAATAAATTACAATAATAAATTATTATTTTTAAAAATAATTCACTTACTTATACAATACTGGTAGAGAATGTGCCGGGACAACCCTACCAAACATCCCTATGACCTGTAATTGCTCTTTATATTTGGTTCTATCGTTATCCTCATCATCTTCTATGTCTTCGGTATCTCCCCCATTTTTTCTACACCCATCTGGAGGGGACAGATGGCACTGTATATATTTATTGAACACTTGTTTTGCACATTCTGAAAATTTGCTTTCCAGATATGAATGAGTGAATTCTTGTAACAAATTGGTCCAAGCGTCTAACATGTTATCGAACGCATCTGTGAAATATCTATTTTCTTCACTTTGCTACAAGAAAAATAATTGACAAATAAAAGGATGGTTAATTCTATGATTTTTTTTACTTACTGCTTCCTCGATTGTAGCTCCGTCACATAAATGGCATGTTATTCTAGTAAATTCATCTAATAAAGTGTCTTTCATACTGTTAGGTAACTTTGAAATTTCGTGAACATAAAATACTATCAATTTTTTTACTATATTTGATATGCCTAAAGATTCCTTGTTTTTGATAGTTATACTACAAATTAAAATTACTATTAATATACTACTATTCATAAATATATTATTACAACTTACTTTGATACAAGATTAAAAAATGCCATCAAATATGAATGTAGATATTCTAATTTAGACTCATCTGTAGGTAGAATACCTCCACTCAAAGAAGCCAATTGAACTAAGCAGTTTAAAGAATGGTGAGCCAGCTGGTCAACATCTCTTACTTTCCAGTAAATTTGGAACATTAGTGGAAGCATGTCTGGATTCAACATAATTTCAGCCCAAGCAGAATTTAATTTCAAAGCTGGTGCTGAATCTGCTTCATATACTGATTCATAGATACCAATCAATCTTTTGGGAAGTGCACAGAAATTAAGGAAAATATGCTTGTTAAATTTTGTTGCTTTACTTAAAAAAAATAAAGATTATACTAATATATTATAAAAGGATATGAATTGGTGAGACATAGCCCCAAGAGAGAACAGCTTCAGATATTTTCAACAAATGTCCTGTTAATTCCAGTAAGGTATCTGAATATGGAGGGTCATTTTTTACCACTTCTGATAAAAGATAAATGCAAAACTGAAAAATTCTCTTCAAATCAGTAGCTTCAAATTGTTTCTTCGCTTTAAAATGGACTTCCCAAGGAAGTCCTACATCAGTTGATTTTACTGTTGTTGCATATTCTTGCATTAAATTAGATATTATATTACAGCCTAATATTTTCTACAAAAAATTATAATAAATGATCAAATAGACAGCTTGAAGCTTAACTTACTTTGTGAGGTTCTGCATTAACAATAAGGTTTTCAACTTCCTTCAAAATATTTGATCTCTCTCTACCACCATCATCTATACTTGCTCTTTTAACAATAATAGCAATAACTTGTAAAATTCTATCTCTTACAAAAGGAGGTAGAGACTTTGTGGTGATATATTGAAGCAGGTACTGTCTAAGAGATGTTTTATCATTTTCAAATAAAAAAGACCATTCCCTTATTACAGCACCTTTAAGAACTTCAGCTGCCTCAAATAATACATATTGATTTTGAGACTTCTCTAAAATATCTCTACATATACCGTAAGGAGATTTACTTTTCCTAAAGTCCAGAAAAATACTCTCTGCAAGATGTCTTTGTTCATTAGACACAATATTTGGAGGTGCCTAAAAACGGTTTTTTTACACGGGTTTCGACTATCAATGATTTGTACTTACCATTATCACTTCGGCAGCTTTCTCCAATTCTGATATAATATTATCATTCATTTTTTATTTTAGTTTACAAATTTTACAAACGATTAGAACTTTTGGTCATAACTAGGTTATATTTAGAATATTTAGATGCGCTGTTGCCTCTACCAGCCTCTACACTGGAGGATTTTATGACTGGAGGAGCATAGCTGGAGGAGCATAAGCTGAGAAGTCAGTTTCTATATAAAAAAAGAAGATTTGATTTCCTCACAAACGCTTTTGATTTGATTTTAATTTAAAATTTAATATTAAAAAATGGAAAGGTATAAGCATTATATTTCTCTATGGGTATAAGTTTGGATCTGGTTACTGCTAAGGAGTCTAGAACCAGTCTTCATAGGTCTGGTCCAGTGGAAATTTTCAAGTGAAGAAATAAAAGGAAGAATATATGGCGCGCTCGTCAAACACGAACTTTTTTATATGATTACTCAATTGAGATAGCAGATCATGAAATGTTTGAAAATATTTAGGCCTAGTGAATTAACAAAAGCATTTACCACGCACGAATGTTTGCAATTGCATGCCTCAATTTATATTATGCTTATCCATGGCTACCTAGAATACAGTATTGTAGATGGCCATGGCTTATTTACCAAATTTGCACCTTCCTTCACAGCCTTCCTTCAATTTCATTTAAAAGAAGAAGAAGAAGTAAGTCAATAAAAATTTAGGGTTAAGTAACTTTTAAAAGAAAACAATGATCAAGTATGTATATTTTCTTAAATATTAAAAATCAAGCAATCCTTAGCTAGAATCAATAAGAATTTGAAGTTTCTGCTAAAATGTCGAGCATAATTAAATACTTCAAGCTATCTTCATATTCAACTTTTAGCTCGTATGAACTGTCTACTATTTCTTACATAATATATTTGAACTGTTTCGTTTTAGGTTTGCAATTAAAGCTGGAGTTGCTACAGCAGCTGTATACTATATTAACGACCAAGGTATCTGGAAACCAAGTTCGGAAAGCGTTCAAGTGTATCCAAAGATTAAAGAAGTTGCAACTCCTTATGTAAAACAAGTTACTTCACAAATTCCTTATGAGGTATGTTTAATTGAAAATATATATTTGAATTGTTTGTAATGAAATGAAACAATTTTTTAGTTGCCCCAATTACCAGAGAGTAATGTATTATCCTCAATAGTGAAAGAAGGCTGGAATGCAGGTGTACTGGCTACTTTTAAATTTTTATCAGATGTACCAGACACAACTAGAGAATTGGCAGATAAAGGTCTGGGAATGGTGAAGCAAAATGAAGAAATAAAAAAGTTATTAAGTTCATTTTCATAAACTTGAGTAGGTAGTTGATTATTGTTGTAAATTACTACCCAATAAATTATTAGTTATATTTATCATTTGAATAATTTTGATAAAATATGGAACTTGTATATATTAAGGGAGTAAATGGTAAAAAGAAATTATACTGTATGCAGTGAAAAAAGTATAAAGTAAAGTACTAAACATTTTAATTGGTCATAACTTATTACGTCCCATCATACTTTATCAAATTTAATAGATCAGCGAGAAGCTAGCTCCTGGCTCCTAGCCTTGTTTATATATACGCTACGCTCCGTATATATAAACGAGGCTCCTAGCGAGCGAAATTGATCTGGCAACACCGCTCAACCGTCGATCGTCGGTTATCGGACTCACCAGTTACGGGGGGAGTATGCGATTGAAGCAATTTAAGAGTGATTATTTGTAGGAGTAAATTTTTTTATTAGGTAGAACAAACCCTCTGGATGAAAAAATATAAATAACAAATTAATTGAGAAAAAATCTATATAATATATATAATCTATGAATTTTTGAAGAAAAATTACAACTTTCTTTCAGTACTGCAAAGCCATAATATAACGATGTCCCTCGTTTTAATTTTGCGCAGAGGTTGATAATGTAACAATTTTCCAAGTTCCATATCCAAAACTCGCTGACAAACGTTACGAGGGTTGGAAAAATTGAATATTAAGAAATTTAAAAAAAAATTACAACTTTCTTTTTATTACTGCAAAGCCATCTGTATCTGTAGAGTGGGGAGGGTGAGTGTGTAGGCTCACAGCACTTAGGCCACATGTGACCCATTGTACATCCTCCCGAGGAGTTGTCCTCCTAGGTCATTGTCCATCCTGTCCTTCTCAGGAAGGTGGTCAGGTCACTAGGAGACATCTCCTTTATATCGGCAGGTGTAGGCCAAGACTCACCGAACACACACTCTCTTATTGACGATAACTCCGGACACTCGCATAAGACATGCCTGACAGTTTCATCTTCCTGTTCACACATCCTGCATAGAGGTGTGTCCACTAACCCCATAGTATGGAGGTGTTTCCTTAGTTGACAGTGACCAGTCAGAAATCCTACTGTTAAACGTAGGTTTTTCCTGGTCATCGCCAAATATTTCTTCGGCGCCAGCTTTCCAGGGTCGCCCAGGGTGATCCTGGCAAGACTGCATCCTTTGATTCCATCCCATCTCTTAAGGGATTGAGCATGGGTGTAACGTTTGGCTAGTTCCGCAATTGTCGAAGTCGTTAAGCCGTAGGTGTCACTGGGTCCTAGAATTTTCAGTCCAGCGGCTTCCCTGGCTAAAGAATCAGCAATGCGATTTCCTTTACTCCTGTCGTGCCCTTTAACCCACCTCAGGATAACATTGTTATCTGCCGAGGCGTCAGCTAAATCTTGGTGGCACTCTAGTACTAGCCTCGATATAACACGTTGTCTGTTCAAGGCTAATAGGGCTTGTCTACTATCAGTGCAGATTATCATGGTTTTGCCAGAAATTCCTCGTCTGGTTAGTTCTTTTGTGGCAATTGAGATACCAGCCAGTTCTGTTTGAACCACGCTGGTATTGTTTCCCATTCCCCACTTAATCTTGAGGCTCAGTGCTCTCGAGTAAACTCCACATCCTGAGCCTTCTTTCATTTTTGAACCATCTGTATAAATGCGTATTGCATTTGCAGCGTCTGGTTCTGTGTTCTGTTTTATTTGAATTTTGTAGGGTTTGTTAAACAGAAACCTGGGTTCAATTGCATCGTTGGCTGCCTGCAGCAGAGGTAGCGCAGTGAGCGCTTCCTGCCATAGGCTCAACCTCAATTGGCCCACTCCTACTTCGGGGTTTACACCAGCCGTGCGCAACCGTACCATGGCCATTAACGCAACCTCCTTGACGTGCAAATCCAGAGGGGTCAGACCAGTAATTAGTTCCATTGCTGCGGTTGGTGTTGTTCTCATGGCTCCTGTGATGTTCAGACAAGCCATTCGCTGTATTTGATATAATTTTTGGATGGCCGTTGCTTGTAGAACTTTCGGTCCCCATGCAATTGCTCCATACGTTAACATGGGTCTTATTATTGCAGTGTAGATCCAGGTGACCACACGGGGTGACAGACCCCATGTGCGTCCCACTGTCCTCCGACACTGTTCATAAGCCACATATGCTCTTTTTGCTCTGTTGTGTAGATGAGAGTTCCATGTTAGTTTCCTGTCGAGGGTAATACCAAGGTATTTCACCTCTTCCGAAAAGTTTAGTTTGCTTTTGAAGATTTCGGGAGGTTTCAAACCCGATAAACTTCTTTTCCTGGTGAAAAGGACCATCTCAGTCTTTCTGGGATTGATCGAAAGTGAGTGTTCCTTACACCATTTTTCAATTAATTTAAGCCCATCCTGCGCTCTGTCGCACAGTGTGTTCACAAATTTGCCAGTCTGCAAGATAACTATGTCATCTGCGTATGCAATTGTGTAGAATCCATTGTTGTTGAGGTGATTAATCAGGGTGTCTAGGACTATGTTCCACAGAAGGGGTGATAAGACTCCTCCTTGTGGACATCCCCTCATGACCAGTCCTCTTACTGTGATGTCTTCTACATTGATACTTATTGCTCTACTAGAGAGCATCTTGAGTATCCATTCTCCTACTACCAGAGGTACATTCCTGGAGTTGAGTTGTTGGGTAATTGTTGGAAAGGTTGTTTTATCAAACGCTCCCTCAATATCTATGAATATACCCAGGGTGGATTCTTTGTTGTCCAATGATCTTTCGATTCTGCCGACCACTTGGTGAAGGGCCGAATCAGTGGACCTTCCCGGAGTATATGCATGCTGATTTGGATGAAGTGGGTTGTGAACTAGCACTTCATCTCTTATATACCGCTCGCATAACCTCTCCATCGTTTTTAAAAAGAACGATGTGAGACTAATTGGTCGGAATGCTTTTGGTAAGGTGTAGTCCATCCTACCTGGTTTGGGTATAAATACCACTCGTACTTCTCTCCACTTACTGGGAATATACCTCAGAGCTAAAGAGGCTCTGAAAATTCCAACCAGGTGCGGCATAAGAATATCCATTCCCCATTGAAGTAGGGCTGGTCTTATTCCGTCAGGTCCTGGTGACTTGAAGGGGGAGAAGCCCGATATGGCCCACCTTATCTTGTCCTCATCAATTACTGCACTAGCAGATTGCCAGTCGTATTGTGAGGGTGTTGTTGGTACTTCCGTCCAGTTTGACGTTCCAGGAAAGACAGAACCTGGGAAGTGAGTTTCCATAAGAATCTCAGCGCTCTCTTGAAGGTTGGCGGCCTTGTCGCCATTTTCCCTTGTCAGGATGCCGATACTCTTATGGTGGTCGTTTGAGAGTGCCTTCTGTAGCCTAGAAATTTGTGGGAAGTCTTCGACTGCCTCACAATAGGCTCTCCAGGCTTCTCTTTGCTTTTGTCTGCAGACTTTCTTGAACTCTTTGAGGTTGGCTTTATACATTCCCCAGTCCTCTTCGAGTTTTGTTCGTTTTGCCTTGTTAAAGGTCGTTCTCGCTGTCTTTCTGAGGTGTTCCAGTTCAGGGCACCACCAGGTATTGGTCGTGCCACCTGTCTGAACCATCCTCATAGGACAGGATTCCTTATAGGCAATGTCTATTTTGTTTTGGATAGATACTGTGTACCTTTCCAGTTCCTCATTATTGCTGGGAGTCAGGACCTCTGTTTCCCGCAGAGCACCTTCTAAGAGTCGATTGTAGAGAGCTACATCCGTCCTCTTCGGGTCACGGGATTTTACAGTGGTCCTGAGATCCTGGCTTACCGTATAGGTCAGCCAGCGGTGGTCTGACATAGAAATATGATCCGACACTTGCCAGTCCTGAATTTTGTTTGATATTTTGGCTGTCGCCAGCGTAATATCTATTAATGTTTGGCTACGGGCGTTAATAAATGTCGGCTCCGTGCCTCTGTTTAAGATTGTTAGATCTTTCCTAATTATATATTCATAAAGAGACTTACCTCGGGCGTTGATATCCTTGCTGCCCCAGCTCAAGTGGTGTGAGTTTGAGTCGCAACCCAATATCAGCTCCACTCTGTGGTTGAGGCAGTGATCCACTAGTACCTCCATCTCTTTAGTCGGTGGTAGGGTGGTTGCATCTGAAGGTAAGTACACCGATGCGAGTACCAACGCCGTATATTTGCCTCTTCCATCTGGACATTCCACTTTAACCGCAGTAAGGTCTGAGGTGCAGAATTGTGCCATCGGAGAGACTCTGTATTTCCTTGGGACGTAAATAGCTGTCCTAGGTTGCTGATTGCTTGGTAGGCTGAAAATTTGACCCGTTAGGCTACTGAAACCAGTAATTTTGGTCTTTATTATCCAGGGCTCCTGGATCAAAGCTATTGCATCCTCCAATACATCAAGGCGGCGACATAGTGTTGCCGTTGCCGCCTTTTTGTGTTGGAGGTTGCATTGTATAATATTCACCTTTTTTCCAACGTCCTTGCCCATGAGTAGGTTGCATGGAGTTGGATTCTCTTTAGAGGTCCATCTGCTCCTCCGCTAGGGGAGAGGCGACCTCGTTGTCTTCGGGTGCCTCCTCCGTCAGGTCATCGACTGTTTCGACGTCCTTTTCGGGACCCATGGTGGCCTTGGGGTCAATGTCCACTTTATGTGGCTCGACTACCAAGGACCTCGGGTCTTCAGAGGTGCCCCCTGCTTCCTTCCTTGTTACCCTAATAGTCAATGAGGTGAACGCATAGCTCATCCTCATCGACTTCTTCTTGAGGACAGCCATATCCTCGTCTCCAATTCCGAAGACGAAGAGGTGTCCTTCTGGGTTCACCTTTACCTCATGGTGGAAAGTGCACCACCTTGCCACCGTCAGATCAGGGTTCTGCGCCCTAAGCCGACCAAGAACCCTCTCTTTTTCACCGGATGTCGTCTTATGGACGTCCTCCGGGATCCAGAGCGAGGCCTTGGTCAGCTTAGGGAGCCTGTCCACACTAACGATCGCCAGCGATGCCTCCTCCCACGGCTTGAGGTTTTTTGTGGCTTTTTTCAGCCACTCTAGCGTCCCGTCGTCATCGCAGACCACTCTGATGATTTCACCGGAGTATGTCCACGACTTAAACGTGGGCGCTTTGCTGTTGCTGCTGGAGGCGGAGAAGATAATCTTGTCCAGTTCCTCTAGCAGTTGATTTTTAATGATTCTTTCCCGTTCTGCGGTAACCTTACCGTACGGGTTAGTCTCATCTATAATAGCAACCTTGAGGTGTCTCAAGGCGGCATCCGAAAAGGTTTTGGAAGGCGCGGCTACATTTCTGTCGCTGCGCGGCTTCTTCAGCCTTCTTGGAGTCCCCTCCGTGGAGGTGCTCAAGTGAGGGCGCTTACCTGCAGGGGCAGCCGGTTCCTTGCCTTTATTCAAAGCGGAGCTCTTGGCGCCGGCCGCAGGAAGTGCCTTTGTTGTTGGAGGTGGAGTGGGGGAAGAGGGGGGTGCACTTGTAGCTGCTGCCACCCCTGATTCCTTCGCTCTCTTCCTCCTCTTGGCTTCGGCGCCGCAAATGCGCTTTCGCCTAGGCCTTTGTGTTGTATCACGAGGTGATCTTCCATGTCCAGCCTCATTCTGTGCAGTATTTTGGGGTGGACATTTCTGTTCATCCCCAGCTACTGCTTTTGATTGAGGTGAGCACTTCTGTCCAGCCTCGGGATTTGTTTTTAATTTGTGTTCGTACATGTGTGTTCCCACGAGTAGCAAGGGAAGGGTTGGTCACCTCTGGCAGAGCCCCGCATTACCAGAGGAAGGCTAATTACAATGGGGTTCCGCCCGGTTCCCCAAGGGGATCGTTAGTGACCGCATATCACCCTGCGGCCATTCAGCTGTCAGCACGATTCCTTACACCTTAGCTTGGGTAGGCTGGTCCGCGGTGGCATGTTTCGCAAAGGCTTTTGGGGAGGTTTAGCTCCCCTCACCCTACTTATTTCTGCCACTGACCAAGGGACCGGCGACGCAGTCCCTTGGCCGTTCCCCTATCCGCCACCTGGGGACGCGCCCGATAGATAGCCCAACCCACGGGTACTGCAAAGCCATATATCGATGTTCCTCGTTTAAATTTCGCATAGAGATTGATGATGTAATAGTCTTTTATATTCCATATCCAAAAATCGCTGACAAACGTTACTAGGGTTGAAAAAATTGAATATTAGGAAATTTAAAAAAAAATAACAACTTTCTTTTTATTACTGCAAAGCTATATATCGATGTCCCTCGTTTAAATTTCGCACAGAGGTTGATAATGTAATAGCCTTTTATATTCCATATCCAAAAATCGCTGACAAACGTTACGAGGGTTG
>CAJUYI010003679.1:0-21930 GCA_910591695.1 Galerucella pusilla | reverse complement strand
TAACTTCGGAATTTTTCGTCGCTAAAAGTACTTGCCGACTGGACTATGGGGCAATATATCACATGGAATCCGTTCCATATAAAAAATAAAAAATAGAGATGTCCACAACAGACATCAAAATAAAATTGAAACACAGACAAACAATAGAAAATTTCTAAGTGAAACCCAAGGCCCCATATATGTAATTAGTGCCTGGTCCTTTACATCAGCAGTTATTAACAAATAAGTAGAAGAAAACTACAAAAATAATAATGATTTATTGCTTCTGAAACACAATATGTTTACAACAATGAGTACAAGGGAGTTATATATTATTCTTATTACAAATCCTTCTTTAAAGTTCATCCGTTTCGGAATCTGAGCTGTCTTTACCAGTATTTATTATCACTGGTTCTATATGTATTTCCACCAAATTTTGGTCTCGAGTAAACCAGTCTTTGATTATTTTTTCGGTATGCCTAACACAATTATTCTATTTGCACTACAATTTTCCAGTGCTTCCTTCCACATACTCAAGACCCTTTTATCACCTTATCTGTGGTAGCATGCTTCCCTAAAAAAATAAAAAGTTTAAAATCATCATTATCTCAAACAAAACAAAATATTTTTTTATATTTACTTCGTACTAAACTGAAATACACAATTTTGATATTCACATTTACGGACAGTACTCAACTTAGAAATCATCACATTGTCATGTAGAAGCTATAATTTATCACATTCAAATTAAAAATATGCACAACTTTCTGTATTCAGAAACTTTCTCTACTCAGAAACTCTATAATCACACTACTGGTTTTCTAAGATTTTTATATAGGTACCTACTACATTAAAGCTGATGGTGAAAAATCACACTATATAGATAATATTACATGCAAAATCTTAATTATTGGGTACTATGACCTCACGTCTGTTTCATTTAAAGTGTAAGCTGACTGTATGGGTTGAGATTGAGAACATGGGAAGATGTATTATGTATGTTTGTTTACTTACTTTGTTCATACATGTTATATACGGTATTCCGTACTGCCATTTTGGTTCCCTCGGGTAAATCCTCTGTTTTTAGTTTTAATCAAGGTGTCTGACTAGGTGATGTTGGAAAAGTTGGAATATTTTCCTTCCTTCTTTAAGGGAACATATCGTTTTCATTGATATTTTCAGTGTAGTTGCCACTCTCTGAAATATAATATTAAATAGAAATGTCCTTAACTAGATGTTGAAGTATAATACCTCCTGAAGAAATGAAATAGGTTGAAAAGGTCGGCCGTTGTTTTTTCCATCTAAAAATATTCAATCAAGTTTATGACAAGCTCCTGTGCTTGTGAATTAAGCCATTTTCCTGCAGGCATCTCTGAAAATAACTGTTGGTTAATATACTGTTACAAGTACAATCAGACACTTGATTCATGCAACTTTGAAAATTCTACAGATATTTACAAATTGTGGAGTACTATAAATACTATTTACCATCAAAAAGTAGTGAAATGATCATTTTAATATACCCGTCCCACGGTAATTTAGGTATTATGGAATGTCAAAAATTTACAAGTTGATAATGAATTAAATTCGTACTTACCAATGTCAAATGGAATAAAAAGTCAAATTAATCCTCACAAGAAATTATTTTAACAACAAATACACTTTTAACCCAAAAAATCGCTAAAAACAATACAGCAAATTAATCTCGCATAACCTCAAATGCGGTAATGTCAAATTCAACTTTAAGCACGAGCAGTTATTCGCGTTACATCTATAATATCGTTGTCTCTTTTTACGATTATTACGGCAAATTTGAAGAAACTATAACGTATGTCCTGTTGTTAGTCTTGTGAAGAAGACAATCGATCGTATGTTGTTATGTTTGATTTATATCGACAGACAAAACCTGTTCAAAACCTGATTAAGTACCAGGAGCAAAATTCTATAAAAGAGCCTAAGAAAATTTTACAAGATGTCGTTACGAGGTGGAACTCGACTTTCTTTATGTTGAAACGAGTGATATTGTTCGAAATGGCAGTAAGACATTCTCTGGCCGTATCTATAACCGAACACGAGCCTTTGACCGCATATGAGTGGAAAGTGTGAGAACTATGTGAATTGCTGGAGCCATCTGCTGAATTCACGACAGAGATGAGTGGTTGAAATTATATGACCGCAAGCAAAGTAATACCAATCACCAGGGGACTAAGATCGTCAATTAAGAGAATTTCAAACTCTTTTGAAGAAGATGTGGTTAAATCTGTGGCAAAAACTTTATTGAATGGCATAGAGGAGAGGTTTTCAGACTTAGAAAAAAGCCGAACATTCTCTTTGTGTACATTTTTGGACCCCAAATTCAAACACCATATGTTTGAGAACGAAAAAACTGTTGAAAGTACGAAGAAATTTGCTACACAGTTAGTAAATGGTTTATTAAATCAAAAGCAACCACAAAACGTTGATGAAGAATTGAGCAAGAGAATCATGAACATGTGTATCTGAATCTGGCAGAACTAGTCAGAAAAAAATGTAACTTTGTTGCAACGTCAGTGCCATGTGAACGAGTTTTCTCAAAAACTGGCAATATTCTCTCCGAACGAAGAACTCGGCTGACAACAAACAAACTTAAACAAATAACGTTTTTAAACATGAATTTAAAATAAATTATTTGTATTTTATTATTATTTCTTCGACTGATTTTCATTTTTATTAATAAATAAATTTACGTTACTTTTCACCTTTAATAGATTTTTGAAAACAAGTCTTAGTATTTTATCACAAAGAGAGACATTTTTAGATTTAAAAAAAATATTTATTCCAAAAAGTACGTTTATGTTTTTAAAATTCAAGAATTTAATATTTTGTTTTGTTTAGCTAATACTTCATCTGTCAAATCCGATACCGATACTTATATTGAGTACCAATAAAAGTTGTCCATCCAGTCTTCCCATTGTTCAGAAAACGGTTACTTGTAACCGATACTTCATAGTCTTTGTATCGGTTGTAACGGATACTCATAAGTATCAGTTTAGCACACCTCAAATTCTTACCTACTTTGGAAAATCCAAATCTTACCTTTTTCCCACCAGTGTATTTATCCTCCAATCGTCTTCGAGAAACACCCTATATTTTTCCCACCCTCGGGTATCCACTACCCGATTGTGTCTTTGGAAGTTAACAGAAAACCCAAATCAAAAAGATGTAGAGTACCATTTTTCGCTTAACACGAGTAACTACCATTGTTCATATCACCGCACAGTACAAACCAAAATGAATCAAAGTTTAATAAATTGTGTTTATAACAAACGAGCATTATGGAATCAATCGCATCCCGATCATCGTAACTGGTATATTTTGGATAAGATGTGGATTGAGGTAGCCAAGGATTGCCAAATATCAGGCAAGTAGAGTATATTTTTTTGCAGTTTTTTAGAAATAGTAATTGTAATTAAAAAATATATATTAATTAAAATAGTTATTCATGTACCAAGGCAGTGAAGTGATTCTTTATCGGACGAGTCTGAAATTATGAGAAGAGCGAAACGAGGCGAATAACAGGCGAGTCCGATAAAGACACGTAACTGACGTGGTGCATACAAAATTTTATCGCCAACTGCTCAGAATTCGGAATATAAGAAGCTGAGGTATATTTAATTGCATTTTATTATGACAAAGTGAACAGCACATATAGAACAAATCTACTCATTATTTGTTATATTTAAGTTGAAGGTACACCCTGAAGCATTATCCCGCGATGAGTCGCGTGAAAATAATTACGTTAAAGGTCGCGTGTTAGATTTGATCTAACAATTACTGTTTTTAATAAAACTAAAGTAATGCTTAAACCTTTTATTTTTAAACAAAGATAATTAGAACAACGAATATAATGGCAAAGTAAAATTAACATTTCTTAATCAGAATCTTCGCCATGGGCAGCGCAGGAGGTGCATGTCGATATGGTTGTCATGGTATGCTCCTTGCAAATTGGAAATGCACATGTTCCACAACGCTGCATGGTGAAACGATTTTTTCTAATAGGGTAATACCTACATCGCATTTTTGTCTGTACATTTTGGGGTGCTGCGGCGATCACATTTAAATTATTTCCAGTGGTTGTTGCTATTTTTATTCGGAGAGTCAGGGGTAATGTTGGGATTGATGCACGGCGCGTTAGATGGGAAAGTGTCAGCTGCTTTGAAAGATCCACTATGAACTTTCTTCTTGTTGTAATAGCACCTGTATTAGCTTTGCAAATTATTTGCCCATTTATTGGTGCTATGTTCAACAACGTGAAAAATACGGTCAATGGCCAGCGGTTGCTCTTTCTTGTGACGCAATACTCAGACTTAAGTCGGTCCACCACGTCCACACCACCTTTAGTCAGGTTGTGAAATGTGATTACTTCAGGTTTTTTGGCTTCATTACTAGCTGGATCAATTGTGCCATCATCATGGAGTGTTGAAAGCACGTTCTTGTTCTTTTTCGGCATATATGAAACAAGAAGACAATTATTGTTACCATCTTTACCATAAGCAAAAATACTAGACTTGACTTGCCTGTTTTTTACATTGATCAATTCTGGTGGAATTTCTCGTTTATTTTTGCGCAATGTTCCAACTATTGTAAGTTTATAATTGGCAAGCAAATCATTGGCAAGGGGTATTGAAGTAAAATAGTTGTCCATAGTGATGCTCTTACCCGATTTATCTATAGTGGATATTAGTCTCTTCACCACGCTAGCTGAAGCATTGGACAACTGAAAAGGCCCATCAGGTTGTTTGCCAGGATATATTTCCATGTTATGTGTGTAGAATGTTCTCGAATCAACTAAGCTGTAAATCTTTATGCCGTATTTCGCAGGCTTGTTTGCAATATACTGCCTGAAGCGGCACCTCCCACGAAATGCTTCAAGCATTTCATCTATTGTTACATACTCTCCAACACTATAATTATTGGAGCACCTTTTGACAAAATCTTCAAAATTTTTTCGAATTGGCTCCAAATTGTCATATTTACCTCTTTCTTTTCTTGTGGTTGCATCATCAAACCTCAGACTTCTCATAAGTAAGTGAAATTTCCTTTGGGACATAACGGCGGCAAAATAATCAGGTGCCATTCCATCAGTACTTCATAGGTCAGTAGTGTTGACATATTGGTTTTTCATAATTCCTGCCATATACAATAATCCTAAAAGAGCATGCATTTCTATAAAGTCAGTTGGTTGACAGTCTCTTTCTCGCTGGCAAGACTCCCGTAACTGAGAAAGCTTTTGGTTCGTATAAAGTACAATTTCATGAATAACATCGTCCGGAAAAAACAATTTCCAACTGTCTAGTGGAGTTCGGGCCTCTTTCGCAACTCTCTTGACACCTGGAAGCTGCGCTATCAGATTATGTGCACGTGTTTCGGTTCGAGGTAAATCGGGTTTATGCTTCAGCCATTCAGTGCTATCCTTTCCCACAAAAATAGGGATTACGGCCGTTTTGCGCTCTTACCTGAAATCGACCTGTTTGCGCTCTGCGATTTTCATAATAGAAATGTATTATCCTTTTTTCTAGGATTTACCGATTTGCAATATAATTTTAAATTTATTATAACATAACAGCCCGGTAAAGGTTAGCTTAGAAAATTTGCTTAAAACCCATGGTACCTACTACAGAAAAATGATAAACATATTCTTTTCTGTTTCTGTTAATGTCTATTTCGAAGAAAAGTAAATTAGGGGTAATTAGGGTAGGTATGTCTTAAATCCCAGGATTTCCCCAAAAATTACCTGCCTACCTAATTTGTTGATTTGAGCTAGGGAAGACGACAAGTATTTGCCTGTAGAAGACGTGCACATGGTCTGCACAAGGATCCCGCTACAGCATCAGAAATAGAATTTCCAGAAGAAGTTATTACAATGAGTGACAAAACGAATTTTTTATTTATCGACGAAAGTACTCCTTCCGGGTACAGAATATTGGTATTTGCCAGCAACAAAGCTAAGGCAATTCTGACTAACAGTAGGAACACCGCATTTATGGATGGAACGTTCAAAAGCTGCAGTAAGCAATTTAGCCAAATATATACCATCCATATTGATATTGGTAGCACACCAGAGGAGACAAATATAATTCCATTGATATGCACTACTTCCTAACAAAACCAAAGAGACTTACAATACATTGTTTTCATCAATCAAACAGAAACTACCGAATTGGAAACCAACTGTTGTGAAACTTGATTATGAGCAGGCAACGATTAGTGCTTTAGAAAACAATTTTCCAGAAGCTCAAATTTCTGGATGTAATTTTCATTTTAATCAATGCATATGGAAAAATATTCAAAATATGGGATTAGTTGCAGTAACAATGCTTTGGAAGGTTGGAACCATCGTTTAAATACATTGATAAAACCACATTCCAATGTATTTCAATTGGTGAAGTGCCTACTTAAAGAAGCAGAATATTCTGATCACATTTATGACAGATCTACTTTAAATTTAGAAGGAAAGCGGCGCAAAAAAACCTATATTACTTTAGATGAAAGAATTTCCAAAACATTAAAGAAATATGAAGACACAAGAGACTTGAGAACATGTTTAAAGACGTTAGCTTATATTCAGAAGCTCGAATAAACAAACAAGTTTTTATTGACATGGATTTTTGTATTTTACTTTATAAAAAAACTTTGAAAAAATAAATATAATTTTTGTACTTTCTTGTTTTCTTGTAAAACTAATATTTTTAACTTACCCTTTACCGGACTATTATTGTAGGTAGGAGGAATTTAAAATTTTATTGCAAATGGGCAGATCGAAGAAAATAAAGTAGATTATGAAAGTAGCAGAGCGCAAAGTGGCCGATTTCAGGTAGGAGCGCAAAACGGTCGGGCGCAAAGTGGCCGACACCAAAATAGGTACTCTATGTGGATTTTCAATTGAAGGCATAGGCGTATCTAAGTCAGCAGTGAGGGAATCATTGCTCTCTGAATCCGATTGATTTGTATCCATACCATGTACCCTAGGCTCAGAAGAAACGTCATCACTATTTTCACTGTCAGAATCTATCTCATTGTACCATTTTAATAATTTTTGTTCTTCTTTGGTATCCATTTTGAACACTTTACTTTGCAATAGTTGTGAGAACTGGATTTGAAAAATCAATTTTGTAAACAGAAAACACACACGCAATTGGTCGCGCCGTTAGATTTCTCCTAACAATATGCCACCGGGTATTGGTCGCGCGTTAGGTTCAGACTAACAAGTCCGCATAACTCGGATGTGGCTTGAGCCATCCCCTCCCACCTACACCAATATGTTGACGGAGACCTACTAGAGGCATTCCTGGGCGGCGGCCAGAATTAAATGCTTTATTATTGTTTTATAAGCAAAATATAAAAAATGTTGGACAAAATCTAACAACGCGACCGATCCTGGGTTGAAAAGTTAATTCCTGAAGTCAAAGGAGTTCCAACAATAATTTGTTATAAATAAATCGCAAGAAAACTATTATGGAGCCGTAATAGGGAGAAGCGTGACACTGACAGATGATGATTTTCGAGTAATGCCAAAGTCAAAATACTTCACCTGCCGCATATGTCACTTTACCTGCCGCGAATGCGGCAGATAAAGTAAAGGAAGGTAAACTGTTTGTTTACTTCCGGAAATCAATCTTATAATTGATGGCTTTACTGGCGGTTGGCGATAAAATATATTTATGGATCTCTAACATCCTATAAATGAAAAATAACAATATTATGTATTAATATACTGAATTTGAAATAAATTAACATAATTTTCAAAGATATCTCTTAAACACTGGGCTTGATTATTTGCTCGTCCTATTGGCCTTTGTACAACATTTTCAGGAACTCCCTCAACAACCAGTTCTAAATGTTTCTCGAAACCTTCTTGTGGATGATAGTGTTATGCAAAACACATATTGCTTTAATTATTTGGTCTGCAGTGTTTTCGTCAGTTTCAATTAATTTTGATAATATGCGCCATTTTGAATAAGGAATGCCAAATGCGCATTCAATTGTTTTTCGTGCTCTCGAGAGGCGCATGTTAAAATTGAGGCTTTCTGGTGTTGAATTTTGTCTGCTGTATGGTTTTAATAAATGAACCATCAAGGGATACGCTTCATCAGCAATAAAAACGAAAAGTGCTTTAATGTTGGTTTGTGGAAGAAAGCTATCTGTCGGAATTTTCAGCTTTTGAGTTTTAAGTAATTTATACATATTCGAATTTTGAAACGTGCCTCCATCACTTTGCTTTCCAAACCCTCCAATATCAATAATTGTAAAAACATAATGCACATTGCACACTGCCTGAAGAACGATAGAGTAGAACTGTTTATAATTATAATACATTGTGCCTGAATGTTTAGGACTTTTAATTCGGATGTGCTTTCCATCCAGGGCATCAATGCAATTGGGAAAATTCCACAGATGTTCTCAATCATGACTTATTTGAAGAAAATCTTCTGCTGAAGGTGCGGGTATATGTTCTGGTTGCAAAGTTTCTCACAAAACCTGGACTGTTTCTTTTACAATTCCACCTATCGTTGAAGCGCTTATTCGAAATGTGAAAGATAAACTTTTAAAGGATTCTCCAGTTGCCAAATACCTGAAAACAAACAATCTTCAAATTATTCATAAAATAGGGTTTGTGTAATTATTTTAGTGGTAGTTCTTACAAACTGTTTTTTTCATTCAATCAACAAATGTTTTTGAGGGATTATTTCAGACGAGAAGTAAAAAAACTACCCCCTCCTCGTTCTGGAGATCCTGAAGATGCAGAATGGAAGTCCCATTGGATCCACTCCAAACAAATGTTGTTTCTTAAGGACCAATTTACACCTTGGTCATCGCAAAGCAATATATTACATCCGATGCCGATGAAAATGTTTTTGAAAACTCCAGTAGCGCATCTTTCAACAGTCCTCCACTCCTGTAAGGTAGTACAATTGGTACCAACTGAACGTGCCTGAGAAGTCAATAATGACAGGGACGGCTCTAGTGCAGATGCCAATATGTCAAGAAGTTAATAAAAACCTTTGTAACTTCAAATAGTGTTTTTATAAGAAATTACAAAACTAACATGGCACAGTCAGTTAATTGAGTTTGTTGTTCAAGTGGAAAGATAATAAAATATATCAAGTTGAACAATTTAACAAATTAAACAACAAAATGGTGATAGCAGGGGCGTTCCCACAATGGTGATGACCGGCAATCTAAGTGAAAACTGGAAACTGTGGAGGTGCAGATTTAAAAATTATCTAATTGTGAGCGAAATAAATAAAAAGGATGAAGCTATCCAGTGTGCACAATTTCGAAACAGAATTTGACCTTTTCACATCCAGACAAAAATTAGATCAAACATTTGAACAATTTGTTACCGAATTAAAATTGTTAGCTGTTAAATGTAAATTTGGTAGTCTACAAGACGAGTTAACTGAAACTATGATTATTTGTGGTATTTCCAATAACGATATTCGAGAAAAACTTCTGCAAGAAAGTGATGTTAAATTAGAGGAAATCATTCAAAAATGCATTATTTATGAGAGCGCGAAAGTTAACAGCAAAGATATAGCCAGTGCTGATACAGACGGTACCTCGATAAATGCTGTCAATAAGAAGTATGGAACAACTTCCAAGAAAATAAATGATTGTTCGAAATGTGGCTTTTCCCATCTGCTCAATAGATGTCCAGCATATGGAGAAGAATGTAACTTTTGCCAAGTCAAGAATCATTTCGAAAGTAAGTGTATGAAAAAAAATCCCGAAACAAGTTGAATGAAATACCTACATGTAGAAAATATTAATACAATAATTACGGAAGACAATAATGGTGAGTTCATGTTTATCGGAGCTATAAATAATGTGAATAATATAAATAATAATGCAAGCTCTGAGTGGTAAACATAATTAGAAATTAATTCTAAAAATGTTAAATTTAAAATTGATACGGGTGCAGATGCAAATGTTTTTTCATTAAACACTTTTAATTATATAGGTTTGTCACAAAAGTTAATTGAAAATACTGATAGTAAATTAAAATCATAAACAGAAAATGAGTTGCCAGTCATTGGGAAATGTAAATTTTAATGCAACCTTTAAAGGAAGACTTAGAGAGTTTGGTTGAGCAAAAAATTATAGAAAAAGGACCAACTGATTGGTTGGATGCTTTGGTACTGCTAAGTATCAAGTATCTAAGAATCAAGTAGCCTCTGAATTACTAAAAGTACAATAACAATAAAAATTAAATGAGGTTTTAAACCTGGATGACAAAAATAATGGCGAATATGAACGATGTCAAGATGGTTTTAGAACAGTCCAAGGCAGGAAGAAAAAGAAAGTTCACAATGTAGGAAGTGGAGATGGTGACGAGTATTTCAAGGTAGGAACTTAAGATAAAAAAATTTGGTTGTTTATATCAAGGGTGCCGGACCGGGTAAATATTGAAAATATAGCAAAATATATGGAGAGTAGGACGATGTCTGATAGTGATTGCGTGAAAAAAATACAGAAGAGAATACATCAGGTTGACAGTCAAGCTTCCATGGTTGGAGTTAAGCCTGAATATAAAGAGAAAGTATATGAATCGAGTTTTTGGTCAAAAGATGTGCATTACAGCCGTTTTGATTTTAAACGTGGACAAAGATTCCTGGATCAACCACAAACAGATGAAAATTTTTTAGGGCAGAGCTCAACCAAAGGAGAAAGAACATAGGTAGTACCGGTAATAAAAATGTAAATGATTGTTCAAGAAATGAGATTATTGCAATTTTTCATCTAAACTGTCAGTCTATTACAAATAAAATAGATGAATTAGATATATTTTTTCAAGAACATTTTTATCATGTTGTTTGTATTAGTGAACACTGGCTTTCAAGTGACTTGCTCTGTAGTGTAAAGTTAGTTAATTATAAATTGATTAGTTACTATTGTAGATCAGAAGGTGAACATAGAGGAGTAGCAATTTTTGTACATCAGGCATTTCATGCAGAAGCTGTAGATGTTGAGAAATTTTGTCATAAAGTTGATGCCGAATTTGCTGCAGTATCAATTTCAAATATCTTAATTATTGCATTGTACCGGTCATGTAGAGATAAATATGAAAAGTTTGTTCAATCCATTGAACAATTATTGGAAGAGGTAAACAAGAAATGTAAAAATATAGTTTTAACAGGTGATTTTAATGTAGACTTTTTAGGAAATTAAAATGAAAAAAATACCTTAATTAACAGTTGTACTGCTTATAATTTCAAACATTTGATAGAGGAACCTACGCGAGATTCTGCAACATCAGCTACTTGTTTAGACAACGTAATTATTAACTTTGTAACCTTTTTTAATGTCAGTATTGAGAGGAACAGTTCTAAATTTGCTAAGTTCATTCTTAACTGATAGAAGACGTTTATAATACATAATAATATTAAATCGGATATACAGTTAGTTGAACATGGTGTGCCACAAGGATCGGTATTAGGACCTTTAGAGCGTTTTCAGACAATACCATTACCATACCATTTTCAGCGTGCGATAAATGGTCGCAATATTGCGTACATCAAATCTACGTGCATTTAAATCGGTCGTTTTCACACATAGACGATACCATATTTTCCATGGTAGCGCCGAAGCCATATCGCATAAGCACGCGATTTGTTCTTCTAAAATCGCGCGATCGGTGCGATTTTTTTCCGCTACCATTTCTCTACGCAATGCAAGTCTATGCATGTTTTCACACGTGTAGCTAGAAATCGCAAATCGCAGCTTTTGTGTCAGTTCCAGTGTTGTGATGTCGAAGAAAACATCTAAATTTCTATTTGATCCTTTAACTCTAATAGAGTTAATAGAACAAAGGCCCTGCCTTTGGGATAAAACCCAGGACGATTATAAAGATAAGATGAAGAAAAATAATGCGTGGGCTGAAATTTATAATTTTTTGATAGAAGATTTCGAAAACTTCTCAAACGAAGAAAAAATAGAAGCAGGTAAGTTTAATAAAATATGTTTATTGACTCAAAAGAAACAAATATACAGATTAATGAGTAATAAATTTGATTTCTTCAAAAACAAAGTAGATTAATAAAACGTTAGTTTAATAAATTTTTACAATAATAATACATCAAATTTTGTCCATTTGCCAAGGTAAAGTGCCCGCGGGACTCACAAAATAATTGGCAAATTCGTCCCGTATGACGTTTGCCTGTCTTCCACCTCCTACAGCCCTTACCCGTTGTAGATTTTGCCAACCATTTGTACTTGTAGAAAGCCATCTTTTTGACGAACTATGTTATGTAAAATTACTGAAGCTTTTACAATGTCCTTTGCAAATGTTTTAGAAACATTTAGTGGTCGATGAAAAATTCTCAATTTGTTGCTCATTATACCGAATGTACATTTTACAAATCTTCGTGCTCGTGTTAAACGATAATTAAATATTCTTTTAATTACAGTTAGATTATGACCTCCAAATGGTCTTAACAAATTTTCATTTAACGGAAATGCCTCATCTCCGACTAAAACAAATGAAATACAAGTATTTGTTTCTGCCGAAAGAGTTTCATTAGGAATATTTAGGGAGTTATTTTTCATTTTCTTCCAAAACACAGTTTCTTGAAAAACCGATGAATCGCCATCCTTTCCGTATGCCCCTATGTCAACGTATATAAATTTAAAATCAGAGTCTGCCACAGCTATTAGAACTATAGAAAAGTAATGTTTATAATTTAAGTTTATCGAACCACCTTCCCGAAATTTTTGTACCCTAATATGTTTACCGTCCACAGCGCCAATGCAATGTGGAAAATGTGACATTCTCTGAAAATTTTGTGCAATATTGAGCCAATCTTGCTCTGAAGGTATAGGCAGGTATTATTCTCTAGAATGAATCCATAGCTGCTGACAAACCGTGCGAACAATTTCAATTATAGTTGAGATACCTATTTTATAAGTATAGTGAAGATCTGTAAATGAGTTTCCACTAGCGAGGTATCTGTAAATAATAAAATATTTTACTTTTTTTAAGCTAAAAATTAACTTGCATATTTATATTTCAAAAAGATTATTATTTGCAGGAAAAGTTATTCATGACAAATGGAAACATATTAGGGTACAAAATTCGATGGTATCAAATTATGGTTATGTGTGAAAATGATATACCATTTTGCGACCATTTATCGCCCGCTGAAAATGGTATGGTAATGGTATCGTCTGAAAACGCTCTTACTGTTTGTTATATATGTGAATGATTTACCCGAATATGTTGATATTGCTGAAACATTTTTATATGCAGATGATACTACCTTCTTAATTAAAAATGCAGATTATAATCAGCTGGATGCAATACAACAGCTGAACTACAAAATAAGTTTGAAGGGTATTTTAATGCTAATGTTCTTTCTCTCAATAAAAATGAAACAAAAGTTATAAATTTTGTAAAAAGAAATGAGAGACATGAAGGTGAAAATAGTGTAAAAATGCTAGGTTTTACTATCGACAACAATCTAAATTGGAAGCTGCATGTAATCGAGCTAAATAAGAAATTGTCAAGTGGACGTTTTGCATTGAGAAAAATGAAAGCTGTTGTATCAAAAGAAGTGCTTAGGATTGCTTATTTTGGATTAGTACAGTCTCACATTCAATATGGAATTCTTTTATGGGGTTCAACAAATGTGGAAAATGAAGTTCTTATACAGCAAAAGAAAATTATACGTGATATGGTGGGAGTAGGCTTCAGAGAACATGCAAAACCATTGTTTATTTCATTGAGAATATTGACTGTACCATGCCTCTTTATTTTGGAAGCTATTTTATATATGCATAAAAATAAACATAAATATAGCACAGGATCAAATGTTCATAACTATAACACTAGGAGTAAGGATATTATTAGATTACCCAAAGTAAATCATATAACTACCTCTAAACAAACGGATTTTATTCATTGTAAAATTTACAACTCTATACCAATTGAATGGACAAGGTTAAACTATAAAAAGTTGAAGTATACTTTAGGGCATGCACTTGAGAGTCTGGCGTTTTACTCAGTAGATGATGTTTTTAACTGTAACTGGCTGGGTTAGTCAATTTTTTATGAAATGTTTTTATATATATGTTTGTATGTGCTATTGTTGACGTGTCTAAACAGGTTGTGGTAGTGAAGATTTTAGGAAATTTTAACTTCCATAAACTGTAATATTTGTAAGACCAATAAAGATATCTATCTATCCATCTATAGAAAATAATAAAAATAAAAAATAAAAATTAAGATCTGTAGGAAGTCCGTTATAGACATGGCTAAATTGATATCTGAAAAAGAATCTGAAAAGTTCTAGCCTGAAGAATGGAACTGTAATTAAACCTCTATGTCTAATGTTAAGATTGTGTATATCTGTCCTATATGTTATTTTTCGATGTAAGTAAGATGGCTTTCTTGTAAGTACTATTTTATGATAGAGACACGCTGAATGTAATATCCTTCTATTATTCATGTTTGACCACTCAATTTCTTTAAGTTTATTTGAGGCGCTACGGCGTTTTCGAATACCAAATATCAATCTAAGACAACAGTTCTGGATTTTCTGAATTTTCCTTTTATATTCAACAGTTGAACATGGACTTTATAGAGCGTCAGCATAGTTAAACACCGATAAAATCAAAGCCTCACATAATGTTTTTTTACGGCAAATGATAAAAAATGTCTGATGCCAAAAACTGTTTTCAAAGACATGTATGCTTTTTGAAGTACCGCGTTAATATGCTTTTCAAACCTCAAATCAGTGTCTAGAATCACACCTAAATTTTTAGCTTCCGAGACCGTAGCTAGTTTTTCATTATTTATCTTAACATCAATCTCACTGGAAATCTTTTGACGATTTAGTTTGGAGCCAAATATGAGAGTTTTTGGATTTAGTGGGATTGATTGAAAGGCAATAATTTTTAGCAGCTTCTACAAACGCATTGAGGTCAGCATTAATCGTATTACAAGCATGTTCAATTGCCTGCGGAGAAAAGCTATAGTAAAGTTGGGTGTCATCTGCGTATAAATGTGTACTACAATTAGATATGTGTTGCAATAGTTGAGACGTATAAATTGTGAAGAATAACGGACCCAATATTGAGGTACACCCGACGAAAGTGGAAGTAGCTCTGAGCTTTTGTTATTTAGAGAGACACGTTGATGTCTTTTTCTTAATACTAACTAATAAGCGAGCATTTTCTGCAAAACCTATGTATTGTAATATATTAATTAATAAGTCATGATTTATAGTGTCGAATGCTCTGCTAAAATCGGGCAGTATAAGTAATGTACACTTACCACCATCAGTAGCCTTAATAATATCATCTACTATATGAAGAAGAGCAGTTGTACAACTATATCCCTTACGAAAAACCGACTGAATTGATGGTAATATTGAAAACGAAACTAAGTGCTCTTTTATTTGAGTCTCCATGGCTCTTTCTATAATTTTTGACAGTGTGGGTAATATGCTGATTGGGCGAAGATCTTTGAACTCTTTGGGATTGTTTACTTTTGGTAATACCCGCACAACTGCACTCTTCCATATAGAAGGATACACACTTCCAGACAAAAGTTTACTATGTGTGTGAAATATGGTACCACATGAGGACAACATAATTTTAACACAGTGATATTCAGCTCATCACAGCCAGTTGCATTTGTTTTGATTCCACAAATTATTTGCTATACAAAAAAATCATCAACTTCCTTAAAAACAAAATCTGACTGAACTAGTCTATTGTTTCTATAATACTGAGAGACATTTTCACCTGGGGTGGTATTAGGAACAGACTCAATAAAAAATGTATTGATATCATTGCTAAAGTTATCGGATACACTTGCTTTTTTTTCTATTAATAATTTATTTGACCTTAATGTTTTCCACATTTCTTTTGGACTAAGCCTTTGTGGTACTTTGCGAAAAAAATAAAGCATGTATTCCTAACGAGTTGCTACCGAAATCGTTCAAGCCGTTATATTCCAGCATGGTTGCTTTTATAAAAGACCATACTATGCTTTTTTATGTTCCCAATACAGGGTTCATAGCCATTTTACAGAATAAAATTCCTAGACTTTTCCAGGTTTTCCCCGACCCACAATTTTTTTTTCAGGTCACTTTTAGGTATCCACTAAAAAAGTAAGTCTGTGGCAATTGAAATTCTTCCTAAGCTTACCCCCTCCTCCCCACACACTCACACTAAAAAAGTTATTTTCATTCAAACTCATAGTTCACAGGAAAGAAGCATTACGTTTGAAGAAACCAATACATATGTCTCATTTTTATAAACAAAATTTAAACAAAGAACCTGAAAGGAATAAAAACACAAAAATAAAAACAAATGAAAGAATATAACATAAAAACAAACAGTTATAAAACTCTTCAGAATGGTTAAAGTTCATGGGGAACGATCAATAATTGTATCTAAACTTGAAGGGGAAAGATCCATAATTAATTTCCAGGTAGGGGAAACATTTCCCTGACATTTTTGGTTATTTCTGTTGAAAATGATGTTTTCCTGACTTTTCCCTGACTATCTTTAAATTCCCTGACTTTTCCAGGTTCTCCAGGTCGCTATGAACCCTGCAATAAAGGCAAATCGGTTATTCTACTACCAACTGAACATCTGATGATGCTGTTGCTGATAAAACATTAAAAAACAAGCCAGATATTATCCTGCATTATAATACGAGGCTTGTTCAACTGAAACCCATCTTTGGTCAGGTTAGCCTTGGAAACAATTGTAATAATTCAACTGACGTTTTCCAACATTAGTAGTGTATGCAAGCGTCATACTGATCTGTTTATTTCGTTTATATTTGACAGCGATTTTAAGTATTGTGACTTTGAAATGGCGTTTGTTGTTAACAATCCGTCCAAATGTGATAAGCGTGCGGTCATTCAATTTTTGTGTGCTGAAGGTGTGCAACCGTTGCAAATTTATACGCGAATGTAAGCAGTATATGGAAACGCATGTTTTGCATATCCAACTGTGAAGGAATGGTGTCGAAAATTTAAGAATGGAGAAGAGAGGACGAATGATAAGCCACGACCAGGTGCATTGATTACTGCATCATCAACAGACAGGAATGTGGCATGTGTGGAAGGCCTGATTAGAGAAAATCGTCGAATTTCAATCAGAGCAATTGAAGAAAATGTTGGTGTGAGTATAGGATCTGTCCATAGTATCGTACACAAACTAGGTTACATCAAAGTTTGTGCGCAATGGGTTCTTCGTCTTTTGTCTGAGGACCAAAAAAGCTTGCGAATGGGCTTGTTTTTGCAACACCTCACGGAATACAGTCAAAATGGTAATGACTTTTTCTCGTCAATAGTTGCTGGCGATGAATCTTGGTGTCATTATTTTGAACCATCCAGTAAGCTGTCATCGATGCAATGGAAACACGCAAATTCTCCGCCACCAAAGAAGTTTAAAGTCCAACCTTCTGCAGGCAAGGTGATGTTGACATTTTTTTTTCGACCATGAAGGACCCTTGCTGATAGAGTTTACAGAACCTAGAGTGCATATCAACGCAAACCTGTACAATGAAACTTAGAACAAACTCCATCAAGCAATAAGAAGAAAACGTCCAGGGAAGCTTTCACGTGGTGTTATTCTGCTTCACGATAATGCTCGGCCTCATGTTGCCAACGTAGTGAAAGAAAATCTGCAACGAAAGAAAAGGAGGATATTAGAGCATCCACCCTATAGTCCCGATTTATCGCCTTGCGATTTTCACATCTTTGGGCCACTAAAAAAGGCGTTGAAGGGTAACCGTTTTCTTTCAGTCGGACGCAGAAGTACAAAACGCTGTGAAAGAATTCTTCCAGCAGCAGCCACAAGAATTCTAT
The DNA here is from genome assembly GCA_910591695.1 of Galerucella pusilla. Taxonomy (NCBI): domain Eukaryota; kingdom Metazoa; phylum Arthropoda; class Insecta; order Coleoptera; family Chrysomelidae; genus Galerucella; species Galerucella pusilla. The sequence continues at coordinate 4,087 of CAJUYI010003679.1, read as the reverse complement.
AAGCAGGGTATACATCGGTTGGTGAAACAGTGGGATATGTGCCTCAATTGTAGTGGTAGTTATTTGTAACTGTACTTGTCAATGAATTTTTCCTGGACCAAAGATGGGTTTCAATTGAACAAGCTGTGTATTACAAAAGGTGCAGTAGATACTACAGATAAAATGGTAAAACAATACTCTGCTCGAAGAATATGCAGCCGTTGCCCAATGGCAGTGTTTGGCCAAATATTGGATATTTCTGGCCCTAAAAATTACGTTTTATGGGGTATCAAGTACCCGGAAAAAAACTAGAGGGAAAGACGGTAGACGTTGCTTTTTACTAGATCTAGGAGAAGCTTTAGTAAAAGAAAATATTATCAGGCGATATAATGAGGGAGTACGATTGAGTAAGACATTGAAGCAGTACATGCAAGATGTCGTACCAGAGTTGGCGCCGGAGAAGATCCAAATAGAAGCAGCCTATGAAAGACTTTCAAGTGGACGTTGCTATTTATGTTGTCGAAATAAAGATCGTAAATCAAGGTAATTTTGCAAGCAATGCAAAAGTTTTGCATGTGCAGAACATTATGTCAAGAACGTAATTTGCATCCAATGTCAGAAAATTTCAGACTAGGAGACATCTCCTTTATATCGGCAGGTGTAGGCCAAGACTCTCCGAACACACACTCTCTTATTGACGATAACTCCGGACACTCGCATAAGACATGTCTGACAGTTTCATCTTCCTCTTCACACATCCTGCATAGAGGTGTGTCCACTAGCCCCATAGTATGGAGGTGTTTCCTCAGTTGACAGTGACCAGTCATAAATCCTACTGTTAAACTTGGGTTTCTCCTTTTCATCGCATGGGTGTAAAGTTTGGCTAGTTCCGCAATTGTCGAAGTCGTTATGCCGTAGGTGTCACTGGGTCCTAGAATTTTAAATAAATATCCTGAACTTGTGAACGAGTGTAGCTAAAAACCGCAAGTTGACCGCTAATCTTTCTTTCACTGGAATGGCTTTTCTGAAGTTGGTGTCCTGTTTCCCAATTCTGTGCCCCACCATTCCGATCAACCACTCAACATCACAGTTGGTCACGCGGAGGCAATTCTTGATGCTTCCATCGCACCTTAGCTCGCCTGAAAGAGGGTCACGATCGTCTTCTTGCAGATCATTTAACTTAAACATATCACTCCCACTATACGAAGCCTGCATAGGTAACTCTTATGACCCAGCTTGTCCCCTCAGAGCAGCTTGCGACTACACTCGCGAGAGGCTACTAATGAAAATATATTTTCTTATTATCTCAAAATAAAACATGTACGTTAAATTGGATTTATATTTTAGCTTATTTTTTAATACCGTACAGACACTATTGATGTTGTATTTCTTAATTGAAATCATTATGATTTTGAGATATGGCAACATCACAGCTGCTCTACGAGGAGGCAATACGCAGGCGCAGCAAAGTTGAATTTTAATTTTTGTGTTATTTCATCAATAAACTGATTCAACCAAACCAATATGGTGTATTCCTGTTGTGCGCCAACATGCAGAAGCCGGGGTGACCATGTGAAAATGCATCGATTTCCCAAAACCGATGAAAATGTGAGTACCCATCTTATAGGGTTAACGATGCCAGGTGAATCTTCGAGGTTACCTCGGAATCACCTGTTATACCAACGTTCCCTGGTCGTCTGTGGTCATGTCTCGCGGACCAGAGGGATGGGGGGGGGTCCTTGACTTGAATGTCCGGACCAAGAGGAGACAACCTCATCCTGAATCCTTCGGTGGGATGACCGGGCCTACAGGATGCGTGGTCGAACAGAAGATCCTCACCTACTGGTCATCACCTTGGGGAACTGGACGAAGCCCCATTGTAGGTAGCCTTACCTTCGCATGCGGGGCTCTGCGGAGGTGGACCAAGATTTCCCTTGCTACTCGTGGGACCTATATGAATCCATTAAGTGATAGAGAAGAGAGGAGGGCTCAGGAGAAGGGGACCTCTGGGGAGACTCTAGAGATGGAGGACCTATAAAGGGCCCTTACGAAAGAGGCTCCTGAGAGTAGCCCTGAAACCGGGTCCCCCAAACAAGATGAAGACGTTCAGATGATGGGAGCGGTGAGGGCCCAGGCAATGCCGGGAACAACTGCCCCATCACCTGAAAGACTGAAAAAGCACCGTAAGTCTATTTGCGGTGCCGAAAAACGAAGATGAGCCGCAAGGGCGACAGAAGGGATACTGAAAGGTGGCCCAACTGGCCCTTGCAAAGAGGTGACACCAGCACCGCCAAGCCGGGACACGCATGATAGTGCTGGTCCCAGCGGGGTCAAGCTTCATGTCACCAAAGGGGGAGCCAAGAGGCCTGGGGTGCATAACACGCCACCAGAGGCCAGGCAGGCTTCCAAGAAGGTGTGCACAGTCCTTGGTGAGCACAAGTCGTACGGGGAAGCTGCAAGCAGCGACCTCAAGGTGGCCATCATCCGCGATGGCTACCCAGACAATCTGCTCACCAGGGAGCAGTACGCGCATATCCTCACCCAATTGCATGAGGATATGTACAGGACTGGCGCCTCATTTGTGACGAGCTTTGAAGGACACTCGTTCGCCCGGGGAGCCGTTATGGTGACCAAGAGGTCCTCAGGAGGATCCGGATTGGTAATCCGACCCTGAGGACTGAAGAGTGGGTGATTCGGGCCTCCCGATGGGATGCTACCTCTTTGAGGCAGAACATTGTATTGGGGCTCGATCCTCGATCGATGGGGTCACTTAACCATACGCAGGGGGAAATCCGGTATGGGCTCGAGAAGGTTAGAATTATTTTCTAGGGAAGTACGGAGACTCCGGAGTAAATTATTAATGGGTAAGGAGGTACCTCTATAGATATTCGATGTCTGTTGAAGGGGACTTAAAATTTACCCAGATTAACTTGCAGCATTGCCGTGCCGCTGAAGGAGTATTCGCGCAGAGGATGGCAAAGCTGCCGACAGGCATATGCCTCATACAAGAACCATGGGTGTATAAAGGTCATGTGCGAGGCTTAGGCACACCCGGGCGTAGCTTATTCTATGCTATGGGTGAACCTAATCCTAGAGCTTGCATTTCAACGCACGCCAGTGTAAGTGCAATACTAATAAAGGAACTTTGTTTCAGGGACCCAGTAGCGGCGCGAAAGTGGACTTCCTGGACAAGAATAGTACGAGGCATAATTTTGTGGTATGCTCTGCTTACCTGCTCTATGATTCACCAGTACTACCACCTACTGAGGAGTTCCGTAAGGCGGTGGAATACTGCATGGTCAGGAAACTGCCTCTTCCTATTGGCTGCGATGCCAATGCGCACCACACTATGTGGGGCAGCACAGGCGTCAATAGCAGGGGAGGGGCTTTGCTTGACTATCTAGGTACCACTGACTTGCAACTACTCAACCGAGGGACGAAACCAACATTCCGAAATAGGATTCGGGCTGAAGTCCTAGATGTGACGCTTGCGTCAAGTACCGTTGTAAGTATGGTAAGGGACTGGCATGTTAATGATGATCCGTCATTGTCGGATCACAGTTGCACTTGTTTCAGTTACAGGGTTGCTGTTGAAAAAGAATCAATTAAGTATAGGGACCCCAAGACTACCAACTGGGAACGGTATAAACTGGATCTCGCAAGGAGGCTTGGCGGATTCCCTAGGAACTTTAGCAATAATGATGAGATCGACTGGGCCATAGCGGAGCTGCTGTGCCACTACAATCCATCGACTTCATACGTTTCCCCCGTCGTCTTGCCTCCCTTTCCTACCTACTAAATAGAAGGGTAACATAGTCTCTCGTTACGAAGTCGATAATCGACAGTTATAGTAAAAATCGACTCGAAACTTTTCGTGCAAGTAGCATCACTCGATAAAGCAAAGGTTGACATTTGGCGGCCAGTACAGTACGACGGTTTTAGCAGACTTGAATTTTCAATTGGACTTCTTTTGTTATTGTTTTGAACAAAAATATATATGCAGGTAAATATTGATCGAAATTAGAGAATATCCCTAACGATTTTATACAAGGAAATTTATTTGAAATATGGTTTTAAATGAAACTAACTGTTTCTAAATGACTCCACA
>CAJUYI010003678.1:0-14291 GCA_910591695.1 Galerucella pusilla | reverse complement strand
TTATATTGAAGTATGCTTCTGTCAAGTATAGATGAAGCTTCCCAACTCAATCTTTGGCCAGTTTCACTTACCAGTTTTTAAACAAGGTGGTTTATATTCACTGAAAGAACAGAAATATGGCTTATTAGACGTTTGTTAGTAAAAAACATATTATTTGTTTTCACTCTATAAATAAAGAATTATTTACTATTACATGAGAATATTTTCTCATAATAATTAGTTATTAACAATAAATGTATATTTTGTGTTTTTAAAAAAATGATTAATTACTAAGAATATATGTTTTTCCACCATTATTACTTAGCCATTGTATATAGTTATTACATATTCTGTCACTGTTATTCCAGATCCAATTACTATACCCATATATTTGTTCACAATGAAAACATTACAAAAGCCCCTTTATTGATAATAAACAAAAAGTTTTTACATTTTCTTATCAATGCCTATTTATAGATTGATGTCCAAATACTTATTTCGGCAACTAGACTGCTATCTTCAGTAGACCCGAAAAGTTATCATGATATTAGCAGTTAGTGAAACCATATCAGTCTTTGGTGATTTCTGCTTATACATTGATTACGTTTAGAGGATCTTATACTGGAGATGTCAACTCATTGCAGTTGATGAAATAAGTGTTGAAATATTTATGAAAATTTCTGTTCTTTTTAGTGTTTATAGCTGTACTTACTTAATATTTGTTTTCTACACTATCACAGTTTTTTTTAATGTATAAATGATAAATTGTTGTGCTTTTCTTCAAAATGACTTATATTTAGATGCTGGTAAATGAAACAACAAACTTTTAATCAAGCGATTTATTCAATTTTTTTCATTAGATATAATTTCAACAAAAAATACAATATAATTATATAAAAAAAACTGTGTTTCAAGAAATTCCAGAAAATATCATTCCATCGTATAAAAAATATTGATCATTCATGGAAAAAGAGGAGTCGGAATTATTTCCTTTCTTCTAAAGAATAGGTATTTACAATTAGGTACAATTAAATACGACATATACTATAGGTATTTTCACTGTCTATGTACTTACGTTCGAAATTTGCAAATATCTTAGCATTGGTTCCACATTCTTCAAGTCGACACATACACCGCCGTCCGCCATTATTTTGGTACAATCACTCTGTGTTACAATATCCAATTACAAATAGAATCAAAGTTCAAGCACATACTCATTAAACACTAAACTATTTACCCACCCCTACGCTACCACACTATTGCTAATATCCAAATAATATAATTAAACATACAAATCTCCACACTACTGAAACGGAGGAAAAGGTTATTATTTACGACGATAGACAGCAAATCTAAAAGGGATAAGGTAAGCTGCATCACATGTACAGACTAAGGTAACGCGCATGACAGCTTGTTGATTTATAACAAACAAGATTAACTATTAAACAATATTTTGCTTACATGTATAACGTAGGTTTATAACAAAAAAATGAATTTATCGAATGTTATAATGATACAATAGTTATTTATGATATGAGTGTTAAAAGTGAGGTTTTATTTTGTGAGTGAAAACGTTTGTGAAATGAGCGGAGCGAATTGAACAATTTCACGAACAAAATAAAATCACTTTTAACACAAATACCATACAATGTTTTTTGTACAACTTCCCTATTTTGATAATGAAACGAGCGAATTTGCAATGACAATAAATTCAAAATGACTTTTAGTATTCAAATAATCAAAAGATTGTTGTGAATGGCAGACGTTTACATAGCAGCGTGCTAAAAATATTTTTAACACTAGTGTTAAAAGTATTTTTAACACGCTGCTATGTAAACAATCGTTTTTAACATTGTTTGCTATCATTAAAAGTGTCACTTTTAATGACAGTTGTACAAAAAAAGATTTATTAATAATCAAAGCAAGTTATAATTATTAATTAAACTTAGTAATTATCATCGCGAAGTTGGCGTATTAGATGATTTGTTTATCATTAAAACATTTTATTCAAAATTACCAATCATAGCAGAAACAAATCCTCCATTATTTATTAATAAAACAAATTATCGGTAATGATTATAATAAATAAGCTTTTTCATTTATAAATATCAATACGTAATAATTATGAACAAATTTGACATTAACAAACATTCGATAATTATTACTGAGATTTTTCTTTCAGTGTTGAAGTTCGCTTCTGTCAAGTATAGATGAAGCTTCTTAACCTAATCTTTGGCCAGTTTCACCAACCAGTTTCCATCCAAGGTGGATTATATTTTAATATACTTCTGTCAAGTATAGATGAATCTTTTTAATTTAAAATTCAACCAGTTTACAAGTTGGTTAATAACCTGCCTACTCCAAAACCTAATATTTGATAATTATTAATTGGACTTCATAATTTTCAACATCTCCACTATTCCTTTTTTAATGAAATTGCCCCATTAAACAAAGAAAAATTTATATTCTAACTTCTGCTTTACACCGTGTATATATTAATGAGATTCAAGCTCGAAGGAATCAAGAAGCCAAATATAAGAAATATCTGCTCACGTATAATTTATAACTTTTTCATGTTAACTACACGGAATTAGATATATGTGTGGGCGTATATGGTACCAATTTATTGAAATATATTACGGACCAAACGACTAGTTTTTAACGTCATACCAATTAGTTAGCTTGAATTAATTGAACATACATTTATTATTACTATCTTCCAGCATTTTTCTCACTAATTTAAGTTTTTCTTCAGCCAAATAGTGGAGTAGACTCCTAGTTTGGTGAATCTCATTCACATACAATCCAAATTTGCAAACTTCTAGGTGTGATATGTCTACTTCTAGAAATTCTTTTTTTATTCTGGTTTTTTGGTTTGGTTACTAAGGATGGTCTATTCAGTTTAGCCTTCAAATTCCAATGAGGATTCCTGGGACTGTATTCTTGACTGATGGAGTAGAGCTCTCCGGAGAACACATATTTTGTCTTTATTCTGCTTGGCTACTCTGTCACTGCATTGACAAAGACAAAATATCTGTTCTCCCGGGAATCTTCACTCCCTCAGTCAAGAATACAGCTCCTGGTCATAGACCTGGTTATTTTCAATTGGTCTCCATTATTCAAGGTCCTTCAGTAAAGAAATTGGCTGGCATTCCGTCTTCAGAACTAATTTCTTGCTGGTAGGAAATTTAAAAGTGTTTTCCTCCAGGTCAAGCTACTTTTTTTTACAGAAAAATGGGTACCTTTTCTTTTCTTCGAATGAGTCAAGTCTATTTTCAAACAAATACAGTTAAAATGCAAAAGCGAAAATTAATATTCGTGCTGCAATCAATAAATAGTTTCGTATAAATTCCAATTAATATATAAATTCAACAACGCTGTAATCCCGTAAAGTCTCGAACTTCGTTACATCATAATACATACAAATTAATAGGAACTATACAAATATAATTAAATCGTTGCTGTACTATCAAATTGATTTTCCTGTAATTAAAATTTGCCATAACTCATGTCTCTATTCACTTTTACCACTTTGATGTCATGCTTAGTTAGATACTATCAATGTGTATAATTGATAAAAGGATTATAAATTTGTTTACCATTATGCTTAAATTTTAATTAATTATTGAACTAGTATCCACCATTGTTTCATACAAGTATAAACCTATCTGAAGCTATGCGTCATCGGTAAGAGGTGAGGAAACATAGACGATATCTGTCGTATACGTACCAGTGGCCTACGGTCCTATTTTATAATAGTATATTATATTATAAGGATTAAAAGTAAAAAAAGGCACTTTTAGTATGATATATAATATTTTTTCTCCAACCAACTCATATTCGTTAATAATTTGGTAATAAATTTGAACACCTATTAATTATAACAGCGATAGCAAGTCGGTAGTCATGGATATCTTGTATTGTTGGTAAATATTGATTGTCAAGTAGACGTCAAGACGTACTACTCATATAATCATAAAATACTTCAACCTAGAATTGTAACTCCTATGTTGTCAGCAGTGACTACTGTTTTAACTGCCATCTGAAGTTTGGCCGCAGGAACTATAAAAGCGGGAATTTTAAATATCAAGTTGATGGAGAATTTTATCTTTTTAAAAAATAAATCGACTGTTTACCTAAAGAACACAAAAAATTCAGCTGCTTATAAAAATATAGATATAAATTATAACTGATAATATTTCGCCAAATCTTGCATCAGAGCTGAACATAAGAGAATATTTGGCAAACTCTTGTTGATGCAAGATTTGGTGAAATACTATCAGTTATAATTTATATGTTTTCATAAAAGCTGCAGTTTGTGTTCTTTAGATGAAAAGTCAATTTATTTATAAAAAACTTGTGCAGCAGAGTAAGAGTTAAAGCAACATAATGCAACATTTTTGCAGAAGGTAAAGCTTGCAATGTATAATTTGTGTGTCTAGGAAAAAGTATATGGTGAACGACGAATACTTTGAATAAAAAGACTTTGGGGAATTAAATATTTATTTGGTGATAATGACAACATTTTTAACACACATACCTATACATAACAGACAACATTCTACCTAACTTGATTATTTCCCAATATTCTGCTATTTTCATTCCTAAAATATAAGTATTTTGTGTTATTTTTTCATCCATGTGGTCTGGCATCTAGTTCTAAGCAATTCAACAAGGAGGGTCACGTATGAAGTACCTACACTCATTTCTATAGTGTCTTCTCCTTTGAAAGCGTTTTTTTAGAACAAAATTTGATATAGCTACTTTCATTATTGGATCAACAAATGTTGAATCCTTGTTAGTATTCATGAATTTTGGAAATTTCATATCATCTCCTCTTGAAATAGTATTAGGTTACTTTTTCACACCATAAAAGGAGAATCCTAATTATTAATTAACCTATAGACTTGCACCTAATATTAAATTTAGGTAATTACCTAGAATGAATAAAGTGAGAACAGCTTTTCTTTCCAGCCTCTTTTTCCTGGTACTTGACAGTAATCTCTAAAGTGTCTAACACAAACAGGGGGATTTTGGTATATTTGTTTTGAAGGCATGCAGTGTAACTTCACATTATTAATATTTCTCAGCCAGGAGTCAAATACTTCAGGTTCACGTTTTGGAAACCGATGTTAAGCACTCGTTTTGTCTCAGCAAAACGGAACACAACAAAGTTTTTTAAGTGGTTTGTTTATTTTTCCTTCCATTTTGACATCTTGACATTACGATTGTTGATGATCAGTGCCCTCTGCAGTTTGGCCGCATCGTAACTTAAAACATTCTCTCCAATCCCAGTTACAATTCTAGGTTGAAGTATTTTATGCATATAATTTTTGTAGTAGTTTTTACGCTGCTTTCAAAATGAATCCCGAACACGATGAAAATATTCCTGCGGATATATTGGAAAAAGCCGAAGCAGTATATCTAAATCTTTTGCCACCCAAATCTCGCCAAGTTTATGAACTTGCATATCAGCGGTTCATGGATTGGTGCAAAGAAAAAAATGTGCAAAACTAAGCGGATAGTGTTCTTATAATGTATTTCTCAAATTTAACGAAAACCGTCAAGCCATCCATTCTTTGGTCACAGTATTCAATGTTGCGATCCACACTGGATATCAAAAATGGTTTGGATATTGGTAAATATTCAAAATTACGAGCATTGTTAAAAAGGCGAAGTGATGGATATATACCTAAAAAGTCTAGGGTTTTTACAAAGAACGAAATGGATCGGTTCCTGGATATGGTACCTGATAATGTATATTTGATGGTAGAGGTTGTTCTAGAATTAGGAATTGGAGGTGCTATGCGTTGTGACGAACTAGTTCATTTGAAAATTGATGACACTGAAGATATGGACTCGGTCCTGGTCGTAAAAATTTTGCAGACAAAAAACAAGAAACCTCGTTTGTTCACCATCTTTAGGCGATCATTATTTGCGTTTATTTCAAAAATATGTTGCACTACGGCCATCAAATATACAGGAACGTCGTTTATTTTTGAAGTAACTTAATAGGAAGTGTCAAAGAATGGTTGTTGGTATTCACAAAATTAGTGCCGTGCCGCAAGAAATTGCAAGATTTTTGAAGTTAGAAACTTGGAAGGAGTATACTGGACATTCGCTAAGAAGAACATCTGCTACACTTCTTATGGTGGCGGTGACCTCACTTGTCTTAAAAGACATGGAGATTGGAAATCGAGTACGTTAGCAGAAGGATATATTGAAGAATCACGTATCAACAAAGAGAATTCTGCCAGAAAAATATTGCAGCCTGACAAAGAAGGTCCAAGTACCTGTTCAGATATTTCCTCGAATGTTTCATCAACAGTTACGGAGAATATTTTGAGTTGTTCTGACAATAATGAAAATCGTTTGAATTGTTCGAAAATTGTCAGTGATAATTTAAGTGGTGCTTTGAATTTTGGCAATAATTGTTCCAATTGTACATTCAATATCACTATAAATAACAAATAAATACCTATATATAGTTGCCCAATTAGTTTGTTTTACTAAGTTTGTAAGAGACAATGTTTTTTTCTTCAATTCCAATTAGAGTGCTCAAATGCAATTACTTTTAGTCCTAGGATTAATTGTAGCGTTTTTAATCCTAGGATTGAAAGTGTTGCTAAGCAACGAGCAAATTTTCATACAGTAAGGGAATTGATGGCTTTTGCACCTGAAAAGAGTACAAAAATGTCAACATTTTTTGATGGTTGGAGAAAAAAGTATTTTAAAAATTTTATACTTGTTATAATAACCTGAACGTTATTGTGTAAATTATTTCGACTCTACCATAAAACAATAATGTTCATCATATGTATTTACATTTACGTTTTGGAAATTTGGGGTTGTCTTGTTATGGCCGATTTATTAGCGTTGAAATTTCACTTCAAAGGTTTATAATCGCGGTTTTAAATCCCATTTCATTAGAGGCATAGGGTAAAGGGTACAACTTTCTAGGAATTAGGAGGAACTTTATCGAATTTTGAACCCGTGTATTAGGTTGAATAGGTCGGTTGAAATTTCGGTCTTTGATATGGGAATTTGGAACACTAGTTGAATTAATTTTATCAAATTATCTACGTTGGTTGAGAGGACGGGATTTAAAGTGAAGCGGCGAGCGTGTTATTAATATCTTGACGGTATATTTTGGGTCGCAGAGTCAACATACATTTTGTATGCCATTTTCAATAGCATTAATTTTATTTGTTATTCTCAGGTACAGATTTCAAAATACGCTTGGGCAAAATATTCATCTCCCCTCTACTTTTCTCATTTACTTTTAGTTATGGTTCTCTCAAGAAATAATGTTTTATTTTCAACTTACAATGGCCTAATAATATCCTATTATAGTTAGAAATTAATTGTCAACTTGGTCAGAAACGATCAAGTTGACAAAAATGAATTTTCAGATGTAGGTACAGGTTACGTAATAATTTTATTTTTTCATTTCTTTAACACCCTCACTCCTTCCATGCTGGGGAACATACTGAATACCACAGCACACCCTTTAGCAGGCTAACTCCTTTACTAATTCTCAGATCTACTATATTAGCATTGAGCCCACCCGCCGCGCGCTGCGATCATGGAGCTCAGAACTAAAAAAATCTGTGACATACAAGAAAAGGGTAAATTATCCCTCAGGATATAGCCCAAAAAAAGGAGCAAGAAGAAGAATAACTAAAAGAGCGGGAAATATGAAATAACTAATGCTCGATTTCACCAACCGTAAAGTTAGGTAATATCAAACTCGAATTTAAGAATTTCTAAACGTAACTTACGTTTCACCACGCGCATTTATAAATTCCAAATCCGATTTAGGTATTACCTAACTTTACGAAACGGTAGGTAAAATCGGGCATAAGGGCGGAATATTTAAATATTATAAGATGGATATCCCTAAATTATTTCAAAGTGGACATATTTTTTCACACTCAAATGACTGCAAAAAATGAAATAAGATGAATATACAGTAAGATAATTCTACGTTATATATTTTATAGTTACATCCTAAAAATAATATAATATTTTTTAATTTCAAAACAGTATTTTGTAAGCATATTTTTATTCCTTCCTTATTAAGTAGAAAGAAATGTGTCCTTCAAGTTACAAATTTCAATGATATTTTTGGAAACTTGGTTTTTAAAGAAAACTTCGAAGTTGTTCATCAATTTTATATTAAATATATATACATAGAATATATAATACATAAATATAATATAATATAAATATATAATTGTTTTTGACGTGTGACTTTAAAGTCTTCCAATATACATCTTTTTGAAGAAACTGGAACATTATAAAAATATAAATAACTTAATAGAATTATTGTGTCTTTCTACCTTCAGCCACTTAGTAACAATTTAATATTTTCAAGTGATAAGTAAAGAAGAACAAGAAATTACTAATAACTAATTGAATGAGAAACTTTCATGCAAATTCTGGTTTTGAATCATTAACTTTTTTTTCCCTGGAGCCGTCCCTTCGCCGGTACCACCTCAGCCTCTTGGGCTTATTGTGGATAAACCTAGTGTTCTGACTACAACCTATTCAGCCAATCCGTTCCCTGTATTAGCTCATACAGGTTCTTTGCTGGTTGGTTGTAGAAGTCTTCTGGAGTCATTTGGGGTCTACCATACAGTTTCTGCCTTCTGTGGTCCAGCGACTCACAGTTGCATAGTATGTAACACTTGTTCTCTCCTGAAGAGACAGATCCCGGCTAGAGACTCTCTCAAGGGTGGATCGACTCCATGTTAATGCCACACTAGATATGCCAGAGGGTTGACAGACTATAAGAGTTTAGGGCGCCACTACCTTTTTAGACGTCGACGAAAAAAGATAATTTAATGTTAAGAAAAAAGAAACTAAGGTGAAAAAGGTAGAAACACCTTGTAGTATTGAATTAAAAAGTTAAAAAAAATAAAAAAGTTACAAACTTACATAAACCCGGACACGGTCCCTACAGCTCTTACAGCCGGGTATAGAAGAAATAAAAAAAGAAGTTTAAATATAAAATTTATTCCGCCTCAGGAAGTAACAAAGGAAAGTGAAAAAATTAACCTGCACTTCTGTAAGGTACTTAGCTTTTGTCCTGAAGTTACAGTGGAGAGGTCTGGAAGTTGAAGTAGAGATGTCTGGAAGTTAAAGTAGAGATGTCTGGAAGTTGAAGTAGAGATGTCTGGAAGTTGAAGTAGAGATGTCTGGAAGTTGAAGTAGAGATGTCTGGAAGTTGAAGTATAATCTAACGGTAACATGGCAGTATCCTAGCAGTAAACAGTAACCTGGCAGTAAACAGTAACCTGGCAGTAACGGTAACCTGACAGGGGTATCCTGGCAGTGGTAAATTTGCAGGGGTAACCTGGCAGCTGTGCTTACCTAGAAGTTCAGGTGGATTAGGGATATGTAGGAACTTGAATGTAATGGGGCACATAATGTTGGTTTAGCTTTTCAGGTAAAAAGGGAAGGCAGTTGTTTAAAATAATGAAATTTAAATTTACTGAAAGCTTTCCAACATATATGTCCCATTTAAAACAGTAAAAATTATCAGCCAAATTAAAAAAGTACTAATGACCTTAAGTATTAATTATAGTAAAAAGTTATTAATAAACCATTTCTAAAAGAATAAAATGTTAAATGAAATGTGAAGCCGGCACTGGCAGGTTTTTATGATAACAGAATATTTGAAAAGGTTAAAATGCAAATGTCATATATCTTTGAAAATTATTAGGTATTCTACAACAGAGAATCTAGCAAATGTTTGCATTAAAAAAGGTAACAGTTATTTACGATAAAAGATTTAGTTTAAAAGTAATGTACAGAAATGTGGTTGACCACGTGGTATGTGTATATTCGTCTATCTCTGTAAAAAACTAAGAAAATGCACAAAAAATTATATCAGCCACTACTTTAGAAAAAGCTAGATAAATATAAATTATAATTTTGGACTTACCACAGCAATTCAAGGTAAAACAGTTAAAACATTAAAAGAGACGATATGAAGGTACGTCCTTGCTGCTCAAGGACTCAAGGGTCGGTAACGAAAAGAAGGAAAATCCAGAATGAGAATCGAGCGTTGACATCATATGTCAATTGTCGTAACGATCAATGATCAGAGAAATTTAGATCACAGAACTAAATTGGAAGTGGTTACTATGACGGCAAGTGGTAAAATTGAAATTATTTCGTTTAAATCGAAACAGGTCGATAGACATGTTACAAGTATATGCAGAGCTGTTTCGGTATCCTTTTTGCATCTTCTGCTTGTAAGGTCTCCGTTGTACAGCCCTATTTTGTTTAGGTGCTCCTTTTGTTTAGGTGGGAAAATGTCCCGTAAGTAGCCCCGTTATGGTGTGTAGTTTGTTCCTGTTCATTGAGAGCAGTTCTTTCGCCACATTTTCTGATGGTTCTTTTATGAATATCATCCCATGTATTTGCCTGGTCGTGTTATTCCAGTATTTATTGTGTTGTTCTTCCAACCACCCTTTTAACCATGACCTCGTTAATCATCTGGGGATGCCCACAGCAGGTTCAGGTCACGATCCTACTCTTGCGAGTTCGTCAGCTTTTTCATTGCCTGCGATTCATTTATGACCTGGGACCCACTCCAGTGTTACACTGTTCCGAGTCGCCAGTCTTCTAAGTTCTTCGCCGCATTCCCATACTAGCCGAGATGTCACCCTATAGCTCTGAAGTGCTTTAAGGGCGGCTTGACTGTCACTGTAGATCCTGATCTGGCTCTCATATTATTAGCCATTGCACATGCAAGTAATGCATAGACCTCTGCTTCAAATACAGAAGCGTATTTGCCAAGCGAGACGATCCCTTCATATTTGCTCGTCTTGCTGTATATGCCCGATCCGGTGCCGAGTTCATTTTTTGATCCGTCTGTATACCAGATCAGTTCATTCGCTTTACTAAGTGGTGGTGCGTTCTCTTCCTCAAGCTCCTTTCGATCTTTGATGACAATCTCGAAGTTCTTGCGAAAGATATATTTGGTGGTCATGTGGTCTGTTGGCCTTTTGAAAATGTCATCATCCACATGCCTTATCTCTATGTGTCCTCTCCCATGTGCCACGTCATGGTCTGATGCTTTTTCCAGTCGGGTTAGTGCTGCCCTTGCTTCGCACATTATGACACAATGTAGCGGAGGAAGGTCTAGCATTGTCTCCAGTGCCGCTGTAGGAGTGGTCCTCATTGCCCCTGTAATGCCAATGCATGCAAGTCTTTGGACCTTGCTTAGTTTTAGCATAGCACCTAACAAATAATTTAATGGTTAAAACTAATCATGAGTTACTAAAGCCAAAAGATAACTGCAACCGGTGCAAACAGCAGTAAATTCACTAAAAATACTAAACTAAATATACAAACTTTAACTGTAATTAATCAATTCAACGATAAAATGTTTGTAACTTTCAATAATTGACAGTTCACGTGACGTTCTCTCCGATTGGGCGATTCTGCAACGTCACGCTACAAATGCGCTCTCAAGCGGGTGGGCTCGATATCATAACTTGGATACAAATTGTAGATGAGAGTTAAACTGCTGGAGGGTGTGCTGTACTGAATACCATCAACTAGTGAATTCTCTCTGTAAAAGACAGTGTTGCCGGATGAAAGTGTTTACTTCCATCTAGTAGTGCATGAGGTCGAAAAAAGGTCAACGATAACGAGACAAAAATTATATTTGTACAAATTAATCTACGCTTCTGGCAACAGCGGTTAAAATAGGAGAGCGATGAACATTCCTCCAGCCTCTGAAACTAAACACGCCCATTGCTAACTGCCCTCTCTCTTTCAAGTAGTGTTTCTCATATTTTCCTTGTCGTACTTGTGTAAATCGTATGGTTCGAATATACTTTTCGCAATCTGTATGTGTGTACTGTGTGTTATATTTTATTTCGTTTCTACTTTTGCTTCACAAATTATAATTTGAATAAAATCAATATTTTCCTTGTGAAGAAACAACCCAATAAAAATCCCGAATTTATTATTTCCTCTGCCAGTATTAATATTTAAAATATCTAATATTCTAGTAAACGTCAAAATACCAATATCAATATCGATACCAAAATGATATAAAAGATTCAATCTACCGATGGGTTCGTACCTTTCAACAAACGCACACCGGCTGCGACAGATTTATTGGATATCATTTTATTGGACAACTTGCGTGAACAAAATGATCACCTGAAATGCAAATGGAAACAACTACAAACTTTGCTATAGCGAGATTCGAACGAATAATAATATTTTTCCATTTTTTCGCTCGAAATTGCTGCTGATTAGCTTGTCTTTTTATAAACTGTTTGGGATATTTGTAAGCAACAGAGACATTTTTTCTGGAATAAATTTAATTTGCCGCTTAAAATATTCAACAGCTTGAACATATGAAGATGTGAGTTCATTTCTGAGGACAGAAGCCAAATTTCCACATGGAATTTGGATCAGATATTGCCAAATATCATCTCCAACACCCTGAATAAAAGAAGAAGTCCCCTAGCTAAAGATCCGATTATTTTACAGTCTATAGGGATAAATAAATACTATCTAGATGCACAGTACCGTATTTTTTATCGATAAGTAGACCATAGCCAGAATATTTCGTGGAACCGTGTCGAGTAAATCCAAAAATTCATGCCTAGAAGGTGACTTCAGCTTCACTTTGTCTGACGCTTAATGGATTTTGAAAAACTTATCATTTGCAAGGGAATTCAATGCCTAATAACTCACCCCCTTTCAGTTAATTACAAGATAAAGGAAACTATAACCACCGTACACTAACTACCGAAAAGTAAATTCACTTGCGAAGGAACGTTTGAAAATTTTGGTACATCTTTTCTCTGGCGCCTTACACGTCTAGTATCATAATTACAACAGTTACGAGGGACAGTCGTGTGGTTAAATACGTGTATTACTGATTTACGGCACAATCCGATACAGGTTTTCAGGGCACAAAATACTATTATAGGAAAATTAATTTATTAAACCTTAAGATTCGATAAAGTAAATTATTGATTAAATTGTTATGTTTACCAAAGTAATGATTACAAATGTTTAAGTATACTTAGTTTGGGGTGTTGTTTCTGTAATTTTTCAGTTTTAATGTTACGATTAGCAAATTTCAGTGTATAATAAATACGTAATCTTGTATAGGTACAATGAATAAAAGTAATCAACTGGGAAATTTGTACAAGGATGACACAATTTAACATTCTTAAAGCTATTATTAAGCTTCACACCGACACCACATTCAGGGGCAATTTTATTAAATTGATCTATAAATGTGTTTTCCAATTCTATAACGAGTTCTACAAAATTTTTGGGAGGTACATCCCAGTTACAAATGCTGGATGAAACACTATAATCTTTATATTTCATAAAAACGGTAGATTCTCCTTCAAGATAATTCTAAGCAAGTGTTACAGGAATGCTGCAATAAACACTTTTTAAGTAGGTATTTAGTGCATTCCCATCTACACTTTTTATATTTCTATAATCAGTCGTAAACACTTTTAGAGGAGTATAGGTATTATTTTCAGTTGTAGAACTAACTGTAATGTTAATGAATTCAAATTTTGTATTGAGCAAAAATGCAAATTTAAATTTTTTATCCTATTGTAACATTGTTCCACCGTTATATTGGCATATCGGTGGTTTCCTTTAAAACCCAAAGCATTTTTCCAAGCTTCACATCTGCAATATAATATAGAAAATAAGAAATGTTTATTATAATATCAAACAATTTTTTTTTGTTAAATCCACATTATATTTAACTTTAAAGTTGTGACGCGTTTCGCTAACACAGTAGCTTTTTCAAACGAATGGAGGTATAATGAGAAATTTTCAATTTATACAGTGCCTTAATACTAAATTATACGGATATTAAACAATATATTTATAATCGATTTACAAGGAAATGAAATGAATTTGTCTAAATATGGGATTAACTAAAGTATTTAACAAGTTTACCTGGAAACTCATTCACAACCATCCTACACGAATCTTTCTAGGTAAAAAGGTTTAATAATGGAGAATTGTTAATATCAAGTTGGTCGTTAAGAAGATTATCTGAATATTTGTTTTTATTTATCTCTAGGGCTTCTAAAAGATTTAATTTGAAGGATTTAGGTTCTACATGCAAAATTTCAAAATTTGAATCGAAAGAGTGTTGGTTAGCTAGTAAATGATTTGAATAGTTGGAATCTGATTTTTGGTTGTCCTAACTACGTTTGTGTTCTGAAATTCTAGTTTTAAAATTCCTAAAAGTTCTACCTATATAAATTTTATCACAGTCGTCATTACCACATTTTAAT
>CAJUYI010003677.1:0-21936 GCA_910591695.1 Galerucella pusilla | reverse complement strand
ATTAAAATTTATTATTAATTAGGATTTTTTGTTACATACAACGTTTATTGCTTTCACATAATAGGTCAATAAAAATAGTTTACAATAAATATTACAAAATAACTCTGTTTTTATAAACTTTGGGTATAGGGAATGCTTGACAAAAATCAAAGTTACATAATCGAAGATTCTATTTTTGCTATAAGAAACAGGGTGCTCCATTTGAAATAAGAATAAAAATGACAGGAACGAGTTTCCGTTCACCCTGTATACAAGAAAGAATATATTTGAAATTTATTAGGATACGAAGATATTGCATCATATTACAAAACTCTGTTTGGCAAAATACATTTTTTTCGTTCAACGTACAACAAGCTACAGAACGTTGATTTACGTACGATTTTCACATAAACGTGTCCATATCTTTTGAAGGACTCTGTATAACGTGGAAAAATCTTATATCATAAGGTTTAAAAAAATGTAACCAATCCGAATAGCATTTTTTGATATCTCTTAAAATAACCCATATACCGAAGTTTGTCGTAAGATTGGTACACGCTGTATGTTGAAATGTCTATGCTATGGACATACGATGAAATTTTTATTGGGGGTCCGTTTGTATGTGAAAATTTCCATTTATCATACGTTTATTTATTTCTAATTTCAGTTCTGCTGACAGTGCCTAAGACTGCATAACATTTTGTTGTGTTTTAGGTGGTACTACACATCGGACGTTGAAATCAGAGAAGTGTCAGTTGACGAAGTTCTGCAAAGCACAGCTTACATGCTTTTTTACGAAAAGAGCTCTACAATGGGTAGCATATTTTAAAATGAAACCAAAAATCTCTTGTGATGTGTTGAATTTTGTTGGATTGCATCCAAACATTTCTAGCTTTTAAGTCTACATTAGTTCCTACTTTTCATTTAATTTGTTTATTATGCATATCATTCCTTCGTATTGAATATTATTATTACTTCGAATATCAAAAAGGCTATAATAGTTTTATTTATTGTATTTTTTATACGAGTATTAGTATTCAAATTCAGTCATCGCTACAAAACAAATACTAAAGTGGAGAAAAAATAGTAAAAAGCACTCGCGGGTATTAAAAAAATACTACAAACTGCATTTAGCTAAAAAATAGTGAGGATGATTTAATAAAGAGTTTATACTTGATAATTTCACTAAAAACTTTTCAATTATTTTTCTTTTTGGGTTAAATACCACACACCTAAAAATTTGACACATTTTCAAAAGTTATGGTCTTTTGAACCACTCATTTGATATCGATGGTTTTCTTAATGAACTGTAGGGCAATTCTTCTGTAGCCGTACTATTCAAATTTTGATGTAGAGATCAAAGCCATCGCCTGAAAAAAAATTTCAATTTCTGAAGCCGTTCAGTCAATGCCGCTTCTCGATATCTTAACCGGTTTCCAAGCAATGGCCTCATCAAATTTGTCTGAATTCAAATGATCACCCAGTATAGCACCATGCTTCACGAACATTCTGCTTTTTTATTCACGTTATTGAAGGAAATCCTTGGAAGGATTCTTAATGAATGAATTGGCCAGCCTGCAGCCCTGATCTCAAGTCTATTGATTGATTGATTTTTAATTTATTTTCGGGCTGAGATGGGAAACTTATGTTCGACTGGGTCCTCAACCAGTACCCAGACAGTGTTGGACTCATCCCCACGGAGATGCCTACCAACCAAACCCACCTCAAACTTGCCGTTACTCCCGTCTTGGAATCACTACCCTAGCATACTTCAAGACGGGCGGCGGCCCCTCACACACTCCGTCATCTTCTCCCTTCTATCACTCCTACTTCTCACATGCCATATCGAGTCCTTCTCTTTCCCTAATCATACTCTCTACTACCCCACTTATCTCCATCCATTCCTCCTCGTCCCTCAAAAATAATCTCCACCATATTTTCCCAATGCACCGCCTCTCCCAGTTTATTTTCCAACTTCTTCAAAACTTCCTCGTTCTTCCAACATCTAAACACATGTCCCACATCATCCTCCACTTCACATCTCTCGCACACTCCAGTTTCTCTTTTCCCAATCTTGTGGAGGTAACTTACTTTCGACCCTGTGAGCACCTTCGTCAAGAAGTAGTTCACCCGGTCCACCCAATTTCCCCTTGCTCCCAATCGCTCCTTTTATTAGCGCGCCCTCATACTCAAGTCTATTGAGCATACTAAGGCTAAACTCAGACGGACCACAGCGACGCGACTTTTTGCTGTTTTGGTTGTCGTCATCTGTCGTTGAAGACGACTTCAATTAACAACAATGGTGTTCGGTAGAGTGTTCATCAGTTTCAGTATGGAGAAACGCGGAGTGGCCGGTTGTCGCGTTGCGAAGTCGGTCTGTCTCGTTGCTTCTGGGCATGTTCTTCTTTTCTTTCTTGTTTTGTAACATTATATCTCAGTTTTCCCTTTTTAGTATAATTTTCATTGAAATTTTCACTACAAGATGGGGTAGTACTTGTTGAAGCTATGGCACTGGTTGAAGCGGCTCTGTAGCAGAATAGCGCTGGTTAAAATAGCGCCGGTCAAAAAAAGCGCTGGACAAAATAGCGCCGGTCAAAAAAAGCGCTGGTCAAAATAGCGCCGGTCAAAAAAAGCGCAGGACAAAATAGCGCTGGACAAAAACAGCGCAGGACAAAATAGCGCTGGACAAAAACAGCGCAGGATACAAACAGCGCTCCATAAAATAGCTGCCAATAGATAATTATGCTTCTTTATTTTACTACTATCTCATACATAAAAATAGACTATAGTACCGAATTAGCATAATTAGGAATAACATATTTTCCATAAATTATAGTCATAACAATAGTTTTCCTAATTCAATTCGTCAATTCAACATCGCTTCCCGACCAGCTGACAGTGATCAAAGTGTTGGTAACTGTCCATAACAATATCAGAATATAAGAAACGGAAAACAAGTAAGAACAACAATCAATATTTTTCATCACACGTCAACACATATCGCTTCCCGACCAACTGACACAGATCAAAGTGTAAACAACTACTTGTCAGTGTCATATTTATTTAAAGTTTAAAAAAATGCAATTTGGCAAGTCTCAGAAAGGAGGTGCTTGCTACATTATTCCACGAAGGATATAATTACCGAAAGGACAAGCAACGTGAAGGTTACAGCACATGGCGATGTTCTAAGTCCGGTTGTAAAGGAAGGTTGATGCTTAGCGGTGATGCAGCAAAACCAACCACGGAACATAATCACGCGCCAAATCCCGTAAATAAAGTAATCAGGATCGTGAAAGAAACTATACGCGAAGGGGCTTCTAAAACGGATGCAAATCCAAGAGAAATTATACAACAAGCTTGCAGCAGTGTAACTTCGGAGGAAGAAGCTGTTTGTCTTCCAAACTATGACGCATCACGCAGAACAATGCAAAGAATAAGGAACAAGAAATTTTCAAGTTCTTCAGCATTTAACGATATTTCTGAAGTTCGAATTGGTGACAAATATTCTAAAACGGACAGAGGTGAAGTTTTTTTACTGTGGGATTCAGGAAAAGAAAACCGAAATAGACTTCTGATTTTTGGCACTTACAATAATCTCGATTTGCTCAAAGAATTTCCGCACTGGGCAATAGATGGAACCTTCAAGACATGTCCAACTTTGTTTTGTCAATTATTCGTTATACATGCATTAATTGACTCAAAAGCTGTACCACTGTTATATGCTCTATTGCCAAATAAATCAGAAAGTATTTACTTTCAAATGTTCAATACACTGAAAACCTTAGATGCTGAACTTAAACCTGAAACTATACTCGTTGATTTTGAACAATCGTCTATCAACGCGGTGAAAAAAGTATTCTCTAACACGCGTATTGTCGGTTGCTCGTTTCATCTGGCGCAGAACTTATGGAGGAAAATACAACATTGTCAATTAACGAACCTATACAGAGATAACGAAAACATAAGAACAAAATGTAAGATGCTTCTTGCTCTTAGTTATATCCCAGAAAAAGATGTGCAGTTTGCACTGGAAAACTTTCCTGATGAACTAAAGCCGGTGATCGACTATTGGGAAGATAATTACGTTGGTAAGAGGATTCCCAATATCAAGCCTCTATTCAGTATAAATTTATGGAATCAATATGAGCGGGTGCAAAATGATTTGCCAAAAACAAATAATTCCCTTGAAGCATGGCACAATTCCCTTCAGAAAAGTCTGAAGTGCCAGCATCCTCATGTATACAAATTGATCAATCAATTGAAAGAAAGAACAACAGTCTTCAGAAATCTTTATTACTAGATACCGTTCAGGATTTAGGAAAAAAGAAAGTCCTAACAATAAATACGTCCAGCTAAAAAACAGGTTGAAAACCTTGGTTCAAACATATGCTTTCAGGAACGTTGAACAGTATTTACAGTATGTGGCTCATAATTTGTCCATGTAATTTTTTTGAATTATTGATTGTTGTAAACCTTGCTTTGTATTAAAATTAATTTTGAAAACTTGATTTTTCAATCACATTCTACTGTAATAGTTGATTTTGTAGGGATATTACAACCGGCGCTATTTTATGGAGCGCTGTTTTTGTCCTGTGCTGTTTTTGTCCAGTGCTATTTTGACCAGCGCTTTTTTTGACCGGCGCTATTTTGTCCAGCGCTTTTTTAGACCGGCGCTATTTTGACCAGCGCTATTTATGTCCAGCGCTATTTATGTCCTGCGCTATTTTGTCCAGCGCTTTTTTTGACCAGCGCTATTCTGCTACAGAGCCATTTTTTGGCTTGTGTCCCTACATTGTCACATCCTCCCTCATCAGAACTTGGATTCATGGCTTCCGTTGACTGCAGCATTCGTAATATTTTCCTCCCACGGCTTTCCATGATTTAGGTATATTCAGTTTAACTGTTAACAAATAATATATGGCAATAAAACTATTAACAGCCGAGTCAATAATAATACCTACAAAAACAAATAAATGGCTCTAATTTCACGAACTTCACTTCCTAATTTTTCTATTATTGATGAGAATTAACGCGTACCAGCCGAGGGACGTATCACAGCAAACTGACAGACAAACGGGAGGTGGGTGGTTGGGGGGATGAGTCCAACACTGCTTGGGTACTGGTTAAGAACCCATTCGAACATGAGTTTCCCATCTCGGACCGAAAAAAAAAATCGCCTGCTACAAAAGTGTACCATACGTCCTCCTTTTACATTCTATAAATATTTCCCACAATATTATTATTTCATGGGACTGAGTAATTTCTCCAAATTGGTGATTATAAATGACTTGTTGAAAATACATATGGCTCAGTACTGCGTATACGTTACATGAAATAAGTGAACTCTTATTTTTTTGGAACTTTAGTTCTTTATGCCATGTTATGTTTGAGCGACCAGGGGTCGCGACGCAAAAGATCTGACCGTTACGCGTTACGTTACGAAACGTTATGTTACATTTCTTCGTTATGTGCCTTGCTTTTGCGTGCTTGTGCCTCCTTAGTCTCTCTCTCTCGTTTACGAAGCAGCGATTCATAATAATAAATATGCTCCTAGCCGGATTCGAACCCGGGCCGCCCGCGTCCAAAGCGAGCATTCTAACCACTGAACCACCGATGCTATATTGAAATTCTATGCAAAGCTGGTATTCGCAATGCTAGTGATCTGCTTGAATTTATACGGATAAATTTTTACTATTATTTCCATAATTTGTTTTGCGCGATTAAGGGCGCACATTTACTTTTCGAAATACAGGGTGTTGAAATTTTGAAATCTTGAATGTTTTAATTCGATAACTTTAAAATGGATGGATAAATTGATTTGTCATTTGGCAGGTTGTTTTTAAATGTAAAAGGGCATATTTTGAAAGAAATTGTAGTTTGTACAACTATTGTGGATATGATGGCTATGTCGCACGAGGACGAAGTTTGAGCACGACGCCGTAGGCGGAGTGCTCAATCGTTCAAGTGCGATATAGACAATCCACACGAGTCGAGCAGCATATTTTTTCTACGATCCACTTAAGAAAAAATCTAGAAAATAAAAATTTCTATAAACTGTAATATACCTAACTTCAAATTAAAAATTTTACAATTCAATTTTATGTTTCCACTAATTTTGTGGTAAACGTACAGTTCTTGAAATTTGTATAATGCTACGGTTTCCCTTTTTAAATGTACGATGCTGTTATAAGTAGATGTTGCCAGTCGGACTCCCTCATGAAAGGTTCCGTACCACTATCTATAATAATGAATATTCTGCTAAATATTTCAAACGTCTACCTGTTGTTGTTATTATTATCAAGCAGAATAATTATTTTTTGAAATAAAAGTAACAATTAAAAAAAAACTTTTTCACGGGAATCGAACCTGGGTCTACGGCCTGAGAGTCTGGATTGCTTATTACTCAACCACTGAGAGATATGAAAATGGTTTATCTATAACGTCAGATGTACCTATTACATAATTTTATAAAATCTGAGATCTCCTCAAATACCCATTTTATTCTGTTTTAAGTATTATTTGTTGGTAATTTGTACGGATTATTTCTTTCAAGTTTATCTTTGTAAATGAATATTCTTGATCCAGTGCGCTTCTATGAGAAACTTTGACAAGTTATTTTGACGTTTCTTTTAAATTGAAAAAAGATGAATGACGGATACTCAACTCGAATGCTGATTGGTGGATTTCATATACGTTCTAGGATGTATATGAAATTATATCCGTTTAGTTAACTGATGGCCTACATTTCCATTTTGTAAACTGTGCAGAATAGTTGTTTGTGCAACTAGTGTGGATATGGACAATCCACACGATTCGAACATTATATTTTTTCTACGATCCCTTCAAGAAAAAATCTAGAAAATAAACATTTGAATATACTGTAAAATAAATATAACTTGAAATTTAATATGTTCAACAATTTTATTTATAATCGTACCAATTCAATTTTATGTCTTCACTAATTTTTTTGTGATAAACGTACAGGCCTTAAATGTACAATTTGTACAAAGTTACGGTTTCCCTTTTTAAATATGCGATGCTGTTATAAGTAGATGTTGCCAGTCGGACTCCCGCACGAAGGGTAGGCATCGTACCTTTATCTACAATAAATATGCAAAATACGAAATATTTCAAGCGTCTACCTGTTGTTGTTATCAATATCAAGCAGAATAATTATTTAAAAATAAAATCATTAATAAAAAAAAAAGTTGTTTCACGGGGAATCGAACCTAGGTCTACCGCGTAAGAGTCTGACATGTTTACCACTCAACCACCGAGATCTATTATAAGGACATGTCCATCGGTAGCTCCTTAATTACCCATTCTATTCTATTTTTAGTATTTGTTATCAATTTATAGGGACTATTTTATTTGTTCATTTTTGTAAATAAATATTCTTAATCCAGTGCTTCTGAGAGAGACTTTTTTGACAAGTTATTTTGTCGTTTCTTTAAATTGAAAAAAAGATGAGTGACGAGCACTAAACGCGAATACTGATTGGTGGATTTCATATAAGTACGTTCCAGGATGTATATGAAACCATATACGTTCAGTTAACCGATAAGGCCTACATTTCCATTCTTTAAACTGTGCAGGAAATGGATAATATACATATGGGTGTAGAAAAGATGGATAATATTTATGCGGGTGTAGAAAAAATATTTTTCAATTTTTGATCCAGTGGTGTACATTAGGGGTGGGCAAAATAATCGATCTATCGAAAAATAATCGATTAATCAGGTGATCAATTAATTTAATCGGGTGATTGATTAATCGATATATATATTTTTTTAAATAATCGATTAATCTAATGATCTAAAATAATCGACTAATCGATAACAATCAAATGATCGAAAAAGGTAGAACGTGTCGCGGAACACACGGTAGGAACTTTAGTTCCTTTTAAACAAAAGTTATGTAATACATCTGACGTTATAGATAAACAATTTACATATTCTTTGGTGGTTGAGTAGTAAGCACACCAGACTCTCACGCGGTAAACCCGGGTTCGATTCCCCGCGAGGAATTTTTGGAACTTTAGTTCTTTACGCCAGGTTATGTTTGAGCGACCAGGGGTCGCGACGCAAAACATCTGACCGTTACGTTACGCTGCGTTATGTTACATTGCTTCGTTATGTGCCTTGCTTTTGCGTGCTTGTGCCTCCTTAGTCTCTCTCTCGTTTACGAAGCAGCGATTCATAATAATAAATATGCTCCTGCCCGGATTCGAACCTGGGCCGCCCGCGTGCAATGCGAGCATTCTACCACTGAACCACCAATGCTATATTGAAATTCTATGCAAAGCTGGTATTCGCAGAGCTGGTTATCTACTTGAATTTGTTGGGATAAATTTTTACTATTATTTCCATAATTTTTTTTGCGCGATTAAGGGGTCTAGCACATTTACTTTTCGAAATACAGGGTGTTGAAATTTTGAAAACTTGAATGTTTTAATTCGATAACTTTAAAATGGATGGATAAATTGATTTGTCATTTGGCAGGTTGTTTTTAAATGTAAAAGGGCATATTTTGAAAGAAATTGTAGTTTGTGCAACTAGTGTGGATATGATGGCCATATCGCACGAGGACGAAGTTTGAGCACGACGCCGTAGGCGGAGTGCTCAATCGTTCAAGTGCGATATGGACATTCCACACGAGTCGAACAGCATATTTTTTCTACGACCCACTTAAGAAAAAATCTAGAAAATAAAAATTTCTATAAACTGTAATATAACTTCAAATTAAACATTTTACAATTCAATGTTATGTTTCCACTAATTTTGTGGTAAACGTACAGTTCTTGAATGTCCAATTTGTATAATGCTACGGTTTCATTTTTTAAATATACGATGCTGTTATTAATAGATGTTACCAGTCGGACTCCCTCATGAATTATTTAAAAATAAAATTAACAATAAAAAAAAACTTCCTCACGGGGAATCGAACCCGGGTCAACTGCGTGAGAGTCTGGTATGCTTAGGTACTACTCAACCACCAAAGAATATGCAAATCGTTTATATATAACGTCAGATGTATTACATAATTTTTGCTTAAAAGGAACTGAAATTCCTCCCGTGTGTCCCGCGACACGTTCTACCTTTTTGTCTTTTAAAGGTCAGTTTTACTGCACTGTATATTATACTGAGAGTACTAGAAAAATTTGTTTAATTCAACTAAATTTTAGTAACAAATTGACATATTTGAAAAATGTGGTATAGATTTGTTTCATTGTGATGCCAGAGAACTGGATAAAATCAACTTTTATCAAATGAATATATTTTTTCATTTCGTTGATTGTTTAAATAAATAATATAGATTTATGAATAGGTATATCACAACTTTCTTATTAAATGTGATCTCTCTATACCTGATATTTAACGATATATTTTGTATGTGTATATTAAATGAATACCTACATCGTAAACGATTTCTGTATGTTGGTGGAATTAAAAAGAATAAAAACTTGTTTTATAACATGTTTTTGTATATTACCTTTCATCTTCCTGCAAGAACAAATTTTCGAAATTTGATAGGTATTAAAAAAAATTTAATTATTTGCCTTTAGTAGCGTTGAAAATTTGAACAGCATTATGGCTGAATAGTAATATGATTAAATAATTATTTACTGGTTTCACATTCAATCACTAATTTGAGGAGTAACACGCAATCTTGGATATACAGGGTGTTTTCGAATGACACTCACAACGTTTGCATGTAGATTCCTCTCGTAAAATTGGACAAAATGATACAAGGGGTCCAGCACATTTACTTTTCGAAATACAGGGTGTTACGGATAATATTTTGAGTTGTTCTAACATTAATGAAAATCTTTTGAATTGTTCGAAAATTGTTAGTGATAATTTCGGTGGTGCTTTGAATTTTGGCAATAATTTTTCCAATTGTACATTCAATATCACTTTAAATAACAAATAAATACATATAGTTGCCCAATTACTTTGTAAGAGACAATGTTTGTTTCTTCAAATTTCAATTTGAGAGCTAAAATGCAATTACTTTTAGTCCTAGGACTAAGAGTAGCGTTTTTAATCCTAGGATAAAAAGTGTTGCTAAGCAAAGAGCAATTTTTTGTACGGTAAGGGAATTGATGGCTTTTGCACCTGAAAATAGTACAAAAATGTAAACATTTTTTGATGGTTGGAGAAAAAAGTTTTTTTTCTACGACTGCTATGGAAAATAGTTCTTTTCCAACAATTTACGAAACTACAAAGTGTCACTTTGCCTAAGCCGTGGGAAAGATCTTTTCCCACGTATATTTATACGGAGAATCGAATAAAAACGACAATAACTTATGTATGCTACTGTCATCTTTAAATACCTACTTACCTAGTTGTCACAAAACTGTCAGATTATATAAGAAGTTTTTAAATTGTAAAAGGAAATTTCAATCGTGCTTTGATAAAAATCGCAATTTCTATTGAAAATATTAGTTTAACAAGACATACAGTGCTTGAATAGATGAGGCTTTTACTTGATGTAGATCCATAGTAAATCATGAAATCAAACAATGTTATTCTGTTAAATCTACATTATATTTAAACTTAAAGTGACGCGTTTCGCTAACACAGTAGCTTTTTCAAACGAATGGAGATATAATGAGGTATAAATTGAAAATTTCTCATTATACCTCCATTCGTTTGAAAAAGCTACTGTGTTAGCGAAACGCGTCACTTCAAGTTTAAATATAATGTAGATTTAACAAAATAAAATTGTTTGATTTCATAATTTACATACAGTGCTATTCAAAAGTCCCCTCCCCACTCGTATCTTTTGAACGGCTACACTTACATTAATAAAATTTGGAAGGTAAAAATAAAGTGTTGTAAACTTCTCTACGAATGGTAACGAGTGACGTAATAGTAATAGATGACGTCACAGTGCCAGTGCCAGTCACCATTGACATTGACTACATAGCCATATTAATTTTGTTTGGGTTTAAACTAATTTTGACGGATAAATTAAATAAATACCAAAATTATTGAGATTATTTTTTTAAATTTGATTAATCAAATATCAACAATGGATTCTTATAGCAAGTGTTCGAAATGTGCTCCGTCTACTTCCTGACAGTAATACATCCTATTAGTAAACTCTTGAAGTACTCGTTCGAATGTGTCAGCTGAAATTGCATTGCATTCTTCAATAATTCTTTTTTTCAAAACGCCAATGCTATCTGGTGCCGTAGTATAAACCTTGGATTTCAAGTACCCCAATAGGAAAAAATCTAATGGTGTCATATCTGGTGACCGAGGTGGCCATTCTATAGGACCTCGCCGGCCGATCCATCTATCTCGATATTCTTCATCCAGGTAACGTCTTACTCCACCATAATAATGTGCAGGAGCATCATTTTTTTCAAATGTTATTTCCAGATGGCCGAATTCATCTGGATTATCTTCCAGAATTTCAAGAATTAACGGTTCAATTGCATTTTGTAACATCTCCAGATATACTTCACCGTTTAAATTTGAATTTAGGAAGACAGGACCAACTATGTGGTTTCCCAAAATACCTGCCCAAACATTGACTTTTTCTGGAAATTGCGTATGTTATTCACGAAAGGTGTGAGGATTTGTGTCACTCCAATACCTTACATTTTGTGTATTCACATTTCCATTGAGGCAAAAAGTACTTTCGTCACTAAAACAAATTGTTTTTGTGTAATGTGGGTTTTGACTAATTTTATTTGTCATCCATTCACAGAATTGGAGTCTTCTTTCGGGGTCGTCATCCGAAAGGTGGTGCACCATTTTTAACTTGTATGGATGAAATTTATTTACTTACTTCACAGATAGACGCAACTTTAGTTGAAGAGGAAGTAGGGTTTATTACCATTTCAGCAACTATTAGGCTTGTTCAATTGAAACCCATCTTTGGTCAGGTTAGCCTTGGAAACAATTGTAATCATTCAACTGACATTTTCCAACATTAGTAGTGTATGCAAACGTCACACTGATCTGTTTATTTCGTTTATATTTGACAGCGATTTTAAGTATTGGGACTTTGAAATGGCGTTTGTTGTTAACAATCCGTCCAAATGTGTTAATTCTCGGCCTCATGTTGCCAACGTAGTGGAAGAAAATCTGCAACGAAAGAAACGGAGGAGGATATTAGAGCATCCACCCTATAGTTCCGATTTATCGCCTTTTCACATCTTTGGGCCACTAAAAAAGGCGTTAAAAGGTAACCGTTTTCAGTCGAACACAGAAGTACAAAACGCTGTGAAAGAATTCTTCCAGCAGCAGCCACAAGAATTCTATAAGCAGGGTATACATCGGTTTGTAAAACAGTGGGATATGTGCCTAAATTGTAGTGGTAGTTATTTGTAACTGTACTTGTCAATAAATTTTTCCTGGACCAAAGATGGGTTTCAATTGAACAAGCCTCGTATATCAATTTTTTTCATCATCACTAAATGTTGGTCGACCAGATCGTTTGGCATCTTGAACACTACCTGTTGCTTCAAACTTGTGAAGAAGCTCCCTCAAATAAGTTCTCGAGATAGGGCGATCTGGGTATCTCTCATTAAATAAACGTTCCGCTTCATGGAGATTCTTTCTAGATTCACCAATTATTAAGATAGCTGCTACTTTATCGGCTTGAGTACGTACCATTTTGCCTATGTAAACTCTTAAACGTCTCGTTAAACAATAACAAAATTAAATATTTAAGCCATTTAGAAAAACTCTGCAAAGCAGCAAATACTATTAAATCAAGAACGTCAATTTTTTTGACAACTTACCAGAGGCGGACTGAAAAATCTTCAATATTTAAATGTGAAATAATAATTTTGGTATTTATTTAATTTATCCGTCAAAATTGGTTTAAACCCAAACAAAATTAATATATAATAAAAAGTATAGTGTGCAACATGTGGGGAAAGTGCTTCTCTCACTAGTTGCACAATATACTATTTTCGTTAATTTTTATCAATTTAACTTATAGGGTATTTCAATTATGGTGCAATAAACAATCAACAATAGAACAATTTTTATTCAATATTTATATGTTTGGACAATATTTCAACAAAAAATTCTTCACTTCACATCTTAGGTACTCTTAGCATGTTGAGTTTTTTGATATTTTAGTTCATACTGATCAGGTGTTGAGCTGGGGTCTAGTCCCAATTGTTTCATCTTCACTACTACGTCAAACAGATAATCATAACATTCTGTCATTGTTTTTGCCTGTTGCCAAGTGTCTCCCCAAACATACACCTACAAGTTTGAAAATTAGTTTTTACCATTTTTTAACACTGCAGTTTGTTGTGAGCAAGAACCTTCACTAAAAGAATGCTTCAACCTTCTACGAAAATCGATTTCTGCTTAAAATCTCGGTATTTAGCATTTTTAGAATCAGCTTATGACATATATTCCCATGTATTCCCATATATTCCGGCTCCTACAGACTCCGGAGTAGGTACCGGAATATATGGGGTACAAGAGAAGATCACGATCTCTCTAAGCCTAGGGAAACATGCTACCGTCTTTCAGGCAGAGGTACTGGCGGTGCAATGCTGTGCAGAAGAGTTGATGAGACAGGAGGTCTATAACCAAGGAATCGTCATCTACTCCGAAAGCCAAGCAGCACTTCAGGCGATACGCTCATATAAGATAACACCAAATCTGGTGTGGGAGTGTCGGAAGGCCCTAAACAGACTAGGCAGTCATAATAGAGTGACCAGGCCACCAAGGAATAAAAGGCAATGAAAAGGTTGATGAATTAGCCAAGCAGGGAGCAACGGAGGTCATGATAGGGCCAGAACCTTCCTGTGGAATTGCAAAATGCCTAAGTAATGAGAGCCTACAACAACAGGCAGATCAGGATCTACAATGACAGTCAAGCCGCCCTTAAAGCACTTCTGAGCTATAGGGTGACATCTCGGCTAGTATGGGAATGCGGCGAAGAACTTAGAAGACTGGCGACTCGGAACAGTGTAACACTGGATGGGTCCCAGGTCACAAAGGAATCGCTGGCAATGAAAAATCTGATGAACGGACCCGAACCAACTGTGGGCATCCCCAGATGATTCAGATGTTTCAGACAGAAGTCATGTGTTGACTGCCAGCACACCTAACATGTTTGGTGCTTAGCTTGAACCGTTGAGCCAGACTGACACGACAAGTGTCAGATAGGGACCAGTTTTTTAAGGAATTAATTTTTAATGATAACGGCAGCAGGAACGTTTTCAACGTTAAAAGAAAAATATTGTCTTCAATATACCAAAAATAATAAAAAGGGTAATGGATATACCACAGGAGCATACAGAAGATAATCAATATGTTGATACCAGATATCACCCACATCTACTCGAGTGGGACGTATTTTAATAGTATTAATGGTTTTCTTCACACAATAAACAAAAAATTTTTATTTTGCTTAATGTTTCTCAGACCTTTTCTAAAAACGCAACTTACCCCATGTCTACGAACTAGTACAGCGCATGTGAATGGATACTTTTTTATAGTTTCTGCCAACATATCCCTCAAGTCTTCTTCAAATGGCGTATTTTCTATTATAGGGACTATAAGCTCTTCATCGTACCTATACAAAGATTTTGTTGTAATTAAAAATGCTGTAAGATTTCTACATTATTATGATGTGGAAAATTGACTGTGCTGAAGATCTTTCAACATTTTTTTATATAGTTATGATAGTTTAAGTAATCAGACACACATTTTTTATAATATGCTCTGAAAAGGTTGCTTTGCCAACAAACAAAACGCCAAGATTCTTGCTTTAATCAACTTTTCGTACATCCAGTGAATTAATTGATTACATAAAATCTCCATTTTAAGTCTACATCATTTATTGGAACTTTAGTTCCTTACGTCAGGTTAGGTTTGAGCGACCGGGGGTCGCGACACAAAAAATCTGACCGTTACGTTACGTTGCTTCGTTATGTGCCTTACTTGCGTGCGTGTGCTCTCTCCTGAGTCTCTCTCTCGTTTACGAAGCAGCGATTCATATACTTCGACCGGGAATCGAACCCGGGCCGCCCGCGTGGAAGGCGAGCATTCTACCACTGATCCACCGATGCCATATTAAAATTCTATGCAAAGCTGGTATTCGCAGTGCTGGTGATCCACTTGAATTTGTTCGGTTAAATTTTTAACATTATTTCCATAATTTTTTTTTGCGCGATTGATCTTTTTTGTTTATTTACAGCATCGGTTGTCAGGACGGTAGGTTGTGTTTACTGGTTTCTAAGTTTAACACGTCGGTAAGTGATTTACTTACCGTTCAGGCGTCGAAAAGTAATAAATAGCATAAAAACAATTTCACCAAAATGCAAAATATATTTTAAACTGATCGAGAAGTATAAATGTCACTTTTGACATTTCGTTCATTTCGAAGAAATTTAAATTATTTTATTCGGAACTTATTGCAATACGGTCGCGCAAAAAATGGTGTTAGCAACTCGAATGTTAAGGGTAATTACAACGTTTGCATGTAGATTCCTCTCGTAAAATTGGACAAAATGATATGAGAATTAAGGGGTCTAGCATATTTACTTTTCGAAATACAGGGTGTTGAAATTTTGAAAACTTGAATGTTTTAATTCGATAACTTTAAAATGGATGGATAAATTGATTTGACATTTGGCAGCTTGTTTTTAAATGTAAAAGGGCATATTTTGATAGAAATAGTAGTTTGTGCAACTAGTGTGGATATGATGGCCATATCGCACGAGGACGAAGTTTGAGCAAGACGCCGTAGGCGGAGTGCTCAATCGTTCAAGTGCGATATGGACAATCCACACGAGTCGAACAGCATATTTTTTCTACGACCCACTTAAGAAAAAATCTAGAAAATAAAAATTTCTATAAACTGTAATATAACTTCAAATTAAAAAATTAACATTCAATTTTATGTTTCCACTAATTTTTTTGTGGTAAACGTACAGTTCTTGGATGTCCAATTTGTATAATGCTACAGTTTCCCTTTTTAAATATACGATGCTGTTATAATTAGTTGTTGCCAGTCGGACTCACTCCCCCCCTCCCTGTTGTCGTTATTAATATCAAGCAGAATAATTATTTAAAAATAAAATTAACAATTAAAAAAAAACTACTTCACGGGGAATCGAACCCGGGTCTACCGTGTGAGAGTCTGGTTTGCTTACTACTCGACCACCGATGAATATGCGAATTGTTTATCTATAACGTCAGATGTAAGTATTACATACTTTTATAAAATCCTTAATCCTTAAATACAGATTTTATTCTGTTTCAAGTATTTGTTGTTAATTTGTACGGATTATTCCATATAATATTTAGGCATTTTCGCAACTCGTGCGCAAAAATATTATTTCACGTACTTGTATCATAAATAACTATTGTGTTAATCAACTTAATGATAAGATTTTTATTTTTATTTATAATTAATACTACTGTATATTTTTGTTAAATGAAGATTCATCCAGAGTAAAATAAATTCTTATATTAATATGTGTATTTATTTATTGATTCAAAAATTTTTTGCTTAAAAGGAACTAAAGTTCCTATCGTGTGTCCTGCGACACGTTCTACCTTTTCTCCTGTTAAAGTTAATAATAACACTTATAAATAATTATAGTATTTTATATCAAATACCTGAAGTTAACACCTGTTTTTTGGTTGCGAATTCCTTTAATCATTTCTAAATGGGTACATCTAAATTCCTTTCCAGGGAATAGAAGAGTGGCCAATACCGCAGCTTTCGAGTGGGTATGGATAACTGCACCTGCTCCTCTCATTGTATAAGCACACATGAATAGTGGTGTACATTGGCTTTTCTTCAATTTTTTCTCTGGTGGTGGCAACTCTAAATCTTTGTTATCAATAGTTTGTACAAACATGTCATCAGGTTTTATTCTTTCCTTTTGTACAGCCGAAGGAGCGATGTATATTTTTTCTTGGTGCTTTATGCTTATCCCACCACCTAAAATATATCGAAATAATTTTGTAGCAATATGGAACTTCTCTATTTAATGTGACAATAATGGTCAAAGCAATTTGTCAATTCGCGCGAATTGGGAGGCTTCCAAATTGACACTAAATAAAAATAAGCCATATCGGCCCAAAAGTTGAGTGCCATTTATGGCACTAACTATTCAAAGGGTTTAAATTATTTGTTTTAAAGAAAGGATTCAGCTTGAAATAAACAAACTAAATGAAAATAATGAAGTCATCTGCAATGTTATTATAAATAATATAAGGCGTGTTAAAAAAATTCAGCTCTAACCAAACAAGTTTTATAGAATAACGATAATAGGGGGTGGGTAATTTATAGTGAATAGCCCTGTACAATATTTTGATTGAACGAGAAGGAGTCCATGATTATAATATCCCTATTTATAATAGACATTATTAATAGTATATTACGTAACGAGTGCGGAAAGTGACATTTTTCACACGAGTTTTACACTTCTACGAGTGTGAAAAATCACTTTCGCACAAGTAATGTACACTATTTTTCCTACGGCCATAAATATTTAAAAAGTACCTTAGGTTTTTCGCTACTATCAGTATCAACTTCCATTATAATAAAAAACCGAGACTAACACTTTTTATTTCTAGTTTATCTCACAATTATAATTCGTTTACACTTTTATGTAATAAATATTTCACTTACACTTCACAATAACGATTTCTATGCTTTGTGTTATAATTTGAGAATTTTGACATAAGCCTACTTCATTATTTTTCACTTCAATAATTAGTTTATATTTTTTACGATCACGCGATAAATTTACGAAATATGATGGTTTTATTAATTTGAAAACATCAATAAACATATGATTATTTTTAAAATAATCAGTATGTAGTGCAAAATATTTTCAAAATAACGCAAAAGACATTTTAATTCTTTACAATTTGATTTTTTTAAATTCCTACAGCTATACTATGGATATACCCAAAATAAGAACATTTGACAGCTATCCGCGTCATGACAATTCGAAGAATGCTGGAGTAGATTTCGATTTCCGGCCGTACCTATAGTTGTTTTTTTTATTACAAATTTTGGCGAATCTTAATAATTTTTTAACAGATTTTGTGTTTTGTGCTATATTATAGTTATTACGTAGGTAAATTTGAATAAGAAGACCACGTTAATCAAATTCATGCGAACCGTGCGATATGATATCACACTAGGGTGATATTATAGCGCACGGTTATTTCATTTTCGCACTCAGCGATGTCAACATTATTTTTAAAAAACCATCACATTAAACAATATTTGTTACAATTATCGCATGGTCGTAGGAAAAATAGTGTACATTACTTGTGCGAAAGTGATTTTTCACACACGTAGGAGTGTCTCACTCGGCTTGTGCCTCGTTAGACAATACTTTCCACTCGTCACTTTCCACACTCGTTACGTAATATACTATTACCTAACTAGAACGGAAAGTGATCATTTTCCGCACGCTATTGCAGATGGCCGAACGACGCTACAGCGGAGTTAGGTACACTATTTTTTCTACTAGCATGCGGAAAAGAACTCAAAAGTTAACTTGTAGACATATTTATCACTAAAACAATATCAAAAAATAGTTACTCGTTCCGCACTAAAAAGAGTGCGGAAAAGTGGACTTTTCCGAACGCTAGTAGAAAAAATTATTTTTTATTACTTACTTCGATTACCATAAAGCATGTTTTTTTTATTGGTGAACCATTTTACCTATTTAAAGCACGCCTCAGCGTGGTTAAATCGAAATTTAAAAAACGCGCGTGTTTTAAAGTTACCGTGGCAACATCAACAACTCGAGAAACGAAGTCTAAATCACCTGTAAGCGACAATTTTTTTATTATTGATCTGACATGAGTAGTTTGTAAAATGTCAAAACTTTTATTCGAACAATATTTAACAATTTCAAAATTTATAAATTAAAGTGGAAAGTGCCGTTGGTACTGTTTGTAATATTAATATTTCGATTTTTCAAATCTTAGGAAATGGTATTTAAATTGATACTATTGACATTCATAGAACTCAATAGGGTTGAACTTCCATCAAAATACAAATTAGTTGATGTTTTTCTCATTTCCATGACAACGCAAGGTATACATCATATACGTCACGAATTCAACCATTTGACATTTAGTTCTTATTTCCATCTATGATTTCCATTTCTTGTTGTTGTAGTAGTTATAGACCAGTATTTATAATTTCAAAGTGCACCAATAAAAAAATAGCGTAAAGTATTCGTGGATAACTGGTCTTTAAAACACTTGCTCTATCGCTCTATCGCGCGTGTTTTAAAGACCTTAATATCCACTTATACTTTAATATACCTACTATTTTAAACTACTCATAATTTTTTCAGTATATACAAAACAACGGCCGTCAGCAATATCTTAGGATCGGATTGTTGGAATTGGGAAAAAATTACAACATAAATGGCAATAGCTTCATAATAGACCATGTTGATGTTGACTTTTTTATTAAGTATTGTAATATTTTTCACTGGGTTCTAAGTAAGAAGTACCAATTGCAGTTTTGTATGTAGGTCTATTTTCCTCTTTCTTTCCTTGTTAATTGTTTTTTAATTTTAATCTTTCAATTTCCAAGCACAACAACGGAAGCTTATTTGTGATAAAGACAAGAGCCTTACTTTTGGGACAAAGTATAAATTGAGTCTCTGAATTCAAAATACTCAATGTGCTTTTAAAACATTTAATATATCATTTCTATTGAGGGCGTTTTTAATGAAACTCATTAATGTTTAACAACTTATTCATTTGAAGGAAAAAAAAACTTATAGTTTGACTCCTTAAATATTACCAGGCTTTTAAAAAGAAAAATATTTAAAATTTACTGATTCAATAATTAATTCACATCAACTGTGACATTTTATATCAATTATTATTCAATAAATAAACCATTCCAATGATGTGAACTTGTTTATAAAACAATTGTAGCTAGGTATACTTTCAATTGAATTTTAAAGTTATAAAAACTGTCATGGTTATATTCATAGAGATGCGTTCTTCTGTTAATTGAGCAGAGATGAATGTAATGTAAATTGATAGGTAGTAGAGATAACTTATTTGATTGGCAATTGATAAGTGTAACAGAAAAACCAATAAATTGTTACTCGCTTAAAGTCTTTTGGAGAAATTGTTCATTCATCTTCTCAACAAGTACTGAAACTTTTTTAACTGAACTTAAAATAATCATAATACCTATTTATAATTAAATTATATTATATGTAATAATGACTCTAACAACAACTGCTAAATTTAATGGGCATGTTTAGTTTTGGAGTTTTGTATTTATGTTACTGCTCAAGTGTTTATAAACTAGCTGAATAGTATGCAAGATATACAATATTCGATACCTTGTGTTTTTCCACAAAGGGAAAGGAAATATATACCTATATATCTTCTCTTTCCCTTTCTTGAAAAATTGCATGTGAAATTCAAAGTATTGGATATTTATGTGCAATATTTTGTATACTATCCAGCTAGCCAAGTACTTTACGGTAACACATATAACAAAATTGTGAAATTTTGAATACAAATGTGGTCAAGGAAAATAAGTGTTATCTCAACAATTTATTTACATTAATATTATCAACCATGATATAAAGTCATCATGATATTACAAAATTAAGCAAGTATTAACCACTTAGAGTTCAATTAAATCGCTTAATATACCTTCCTTTGATTTTCACCTACTATTATCATTCAAAATAATATATGGAAGTCATGATTCAATTATCACACAAATATTTCAATTACTTTTAATAATCTTAATAATGTACCCACTTACCGGTGCCTGTAACCCATCCTAGATCATAAAACTGTCGGCATAATTCTGGAATTAAATTTTTGGGATGTTCTTCCGAATACGCAGGGTTCCTGTAGGCCATACTTGAGCAATTTAATAATATATAAAATGAATTCAAGCCACTAGAATAGATATTTTAGTTTTAAAGTGACTGTCAAATTTTTATCCTTATCCTAACTCAAACTTATAACCTAACCTCCAACCTTTTATCGTTCTTTATTTTTATCTGGTTAGTGTAATGTAAACAAAGAGCATGGGCGTAGATGACTACAAGAAGGAAGCGATTACTTGGTTAAAGCGTTGAGTGAAAAGTTAAAGGTAATTATTTAATATGCAGGATATGATTATATAATTTTAGAGAAATTCTTGCTAAGAAACAAACTTAAAAAATAAAACTGAAAAATTACAAATATAAAAATCCCTACAAAACAAAATGTAAACATATTCATGATATCTAGGTATTGAAAAATAGGTAGGTAATTCAAAAATTGTCAATAAAGCTGTTGATTGCTCGTCGATAATTCAAGTTTGCATGGTCTTATGGTACCTAATTATAGGTACCTAGAGAAATATACTATAATCAGTTTTCACCAAAATTGGTAGGTAGGTAATGTTTTTTTTTGCCGCTGATTACACGAGTCCAGTCAGAGAGAAGTGAAAAATCAACTGTTTATACTTTAAATTTCAGAGGCAAACATTCATTGAACAACGTGTTAAAGTACCTAATTGATGAACACTTTCCATTGTTCACATCTACTTGACAATCTTGAAGTTTAAATTGTTTGATGAAATTATTAATATTTTCATTACTGAAAAATCTCTTAAAGCAAACATTATTAACTGGTTTTACTACTTATACTTTTAAATGTTATTGTCATTGCACAATGATCTGAGTACCTAAATATCTATATTAGTTCCGTCTTAAGGTGGCTTCCAACGGCCCGTAATTTTACAGGTCAGGCCGCGCCACAGAACACACATCCGTGTTCTGTGTGCCGCGCCTGGATAAGAACGGACTTCAGGCGAAACTCTTCCCACTGCGTGTTTGTTTGAAGTTTGAAGTTACCGACTCGCCGCGGATTCGTCGCACCTCGCGCCACCTCAGGCGACCCTCATCCCACGGCGCTTTGGCGCGAACTGGCGCGGCTCGGACTGCAAAAACAC